>JAULBW010036913.1:3037-69137 GCA_032358265.1 Vaucheria bursata | reverse complement strand
CAACGGAGAGCCAGTTTTAAGGGCACTTCAAGAGGGTATACCGCAGGAGCTAGCGGGGACGTGTTTATTTGTTCAGTATTGTTTATCTGTTCACTCTTCTAAAGTTTTAATAAACTAATATATATTTATTAAATCTTTTCTGCTTTTGCTGTCTAATTCTCTGCCATACATTGGCCTTTACCCCCCTACTTGCAGAGGTAACTGTTTGTATTAAATAACTATACCTTTCTCCATACATCTTAACACTTTCACAGTACTAGTTCAAGACAATGATGGTTTGAGATCTTCTGGCCAAAAAAATAAGCTTGCTTCAAAGGCTAAATGTTGATGAAATGAACAGTAGTAATTTGCTGCATATTCAAAATTAATATTACTCAAGTAGTTAGTTATGGGAATAAATATGAAGCTCAAAATGCATTGTATATCTAACTTCAATAAAAAATTTTATAGCAAATTTTTGCACAGCCATCAAAGAACATGATCCAATCCAAGTAAAATTTTTTCTTTGTACATCTTATCCTTAAATAAGCATAAATCCTTCTATTGTATATTTAGATTTTCTTTAGTCTTGTTGTAGATGTTCTTACAAATCATTTGGTCTTCATTTCTTTAAGTTGGTTGAAGTGAAGATTTAAAAAAATCATCTTGCAGCACTTCAGTCATTGTGCAAATATTTTAGATACGCTTACACATTAGTACAGCTAATAATATTTCATTCAAATTGAGTATATTTATTTGGATTGTTTACCGTTGTGTGGGCACTTAAACCAAACCGAAGCAGACAACTATGGTATAATATATTGAGTTCCTAATGGAAAAAATAACCATGCAGGCAAAATGCAGTTTATGTACATTTTTTAAATTCAACAATTGAAGGCAGCAATATTCATGCAGAAATGTATATTTTTATAATATATTTGTTCTGCCCCATGATCTTGAGGAATGTATCCTTACTCCAACTATGTTTCAATATACCCTTTGGAAGAAATCAAGAGCCCTTATCATTGAAGTTTAATAAGTATACCAAGATAAATAATTTCAGGTACAAAACACAGCTAATGCTCTAATATAATCACAGTTCTCAAAGGAGCTTGCAGTGCTTTGTGCTTTTGTTGGTTTGAACGTTTGACAGTTATGCATCTAAAAATTTTGCCGTCTATGATTCATAAAATGGGAACTTAGGAAAGTTGTTGCCAATAAGTTGTGCTCAAAAATCACTAGTCCAGTATAAATACTTCAAAATATTACAGGTTCAACATCGATTTTTCTAGTCAGAAAGTAGACATCCATTGTAAAATAGAATTTTGAATGTTAATGTATTGTAAATGCATCATGGATCACAGTCCTAAGCAGGAATTGTAGCAATAGATTCTATTCTTATAGACTCAATCTAAAATAACAAAACTCAGATAATGTCATGAATGACAGAAACAGCTTGTAAAAAAACCCACAGTCAGATGAAACGAAAACTAGTTTTTTGCTAGCTGTTTGATGTCCTGTTAAAAATAAAATGTATACTTATAAATTTCCATGTTTCTTACTTCATGGCATCATTAGTTTTATACAGTTATTTTTACCATGAATTTTTTACATAAAATTATTAATCAATTTAAGCATATATGAAAAAAACTAGTGGGAAATCTATGACTAATTTGACTAGTCCATTCAGTGTATTGAATGAATAACCGATACTGTTCTTATAAATTCATTTTTCTGTTGAATTGCTGACAGGTGAACTACCAATATTTCCAATTCTATGCTCATATTTTTCACAAAAAATATTTCTGATAACTTATATGAAATTTTCAAATGTTTGAAGTGCAGGACTAAAATCAGTATTTTGCTAGTTTAAACTTCTACCATTGGCATTTCATGCAGATGTTAACCCCAAATGAGTCATTATTTTTATTTCTCACTTCAAGTATTAAATAATAAATCACTGCAGAGTTTTAAATTCAATCATCAGAAAAAGAACAGAAAAGCTTGATTTAAAAATTTCCCTTGAAACATTCATGTATTGACATGTTCTGTAGAACGAAGAGATAATGGACCTATCAACTAACGGCCCTGATAGTGTTTCAATATTCTCTCACACAAAATATAGCTTAAGATTGTTGCAAGAAGAAAAGTCATGGAAGAATTATTAATGATATTAAAGTAATATTCGTGCTTTGACATTATTTAAAGATTCTTCCCTTTACAAAAGGGTTAAATAGTACTCCCAAGGGAACAAGTGATCTCATCAGCACTTTCAAATTTTGAAAATACAATTATGCTGCATCTTAAACTTTAATAGGAAAAATAAAAATTCCACGATATGTAACATTAGCATTTCTAAATTATTTCAAGTTACTTATTGAACTATGAAATGAAAGCAAAATGTACTGATACATGAAGAGAGACGGTATATTTTTTATAGGTCGATAAACTAGTTCACATACATAATATTCACACCTCCTCATCAGATGCAGATTCTCTCAACTCTGCTTCTTTTACTGTTTTCATACAAGCCAAACCAAGAAGGGAATAGAATGCTCCTGCTCCCATTAAAATGAAAGCCACGGTCTGATTGATTGCACCGAAAATAGTTCCAAAACTCGAAGATTGATCCCAAGTAACCAACCCGACAAAAATGTAGGCGAGGCCTCGTGCGACCCAATTATCAAGAAACCCAAAATATCTTAAAAATCCGCGCCACTCTATTTCAGTGAGGATTATCATCCCAGCAAATGCAATAGCGTAGGCACGAATAAGTACAGATCTAACTTCGAGGCTATCTTCTTCACTATCTTCGTAAATAATCAGCACGTTTGCCGCCACGACAAAAAGCGAGAGCAATATTATAAACACTGTCAAGCATCGAAAGAAAAATAGGGTCTTCGAGAAATGATCGTTGCTTCGTTTTTTTCTCCCTCTCTTTGATCTCTGTGAACGTGTTGATGAAGAGGCTCTACCTTGCTCAGTTGAGAGGGCCGCATCATCCACTAACTTTTGCGAAAGATCACCTGATTCTTAAGCAAATAATTAGATATGTGTGAACGGAATGCAATTTTAAAATGATGTAGGTTGAGAAAGACCTGCTGGAGGTTCAGATTTTACCCACGATGGCTCCATATTGCATCAAATGTAAAGTACCTATATCTACGCCTATAACTTCCTTAATTCAAAAGTTCGCAAAGGTGCTGGAACACATTGGAGACTATGAACTTTAGACTTTTGCCGAATTCCTAATTTGTTCTGTTTTTAGAAGGTTTAAAAATTATGAAAGAAGATTTTGAAATGGCCAATCAAACGTTACTGACATTATCTTGATTGTATACCACTAATTTATTTTCATTTCTATTAACGCTTTCATAGAATTTGTTTGATGCTTCGTTATCTTCTCTCCCTTCATAGCCCGTAACTTCATACATTCCGCATCCCGATGACCATTTCAGAAGGTAATTTATTTTCATTCTTATCGAAGAAAGACAGTAGCAGCATCCTTTTTAATCCCCGCCTCTCCAACTAAATGAGAGCCGGATTCATGCGGATGCAATATTAATCTATAATGTCAACTTTGCTACCATGTTTATCAATAGCATGTTTGCCATATCTTATAAAACATTTTTCTATTCGAATCTTATTTGACTTAGAGAGCTTCATTTTTATTTGGGCAGGTATTATGTGCTGAAAAATTTGGAGATACGAGAATGAGCCACGCTTACTACTTGGAGTAAACAATGAACCTAAGCTAAAAAGGCGGTCACGCTAGCTGTCTTATACTTGATACTATCGACCTCCAAATTTTTTAGTGTCCACATGCAGTGCAAAGCAAGCCACTTCCAAAGTGCAGTGGCAAAGTGAATACTGTGCAGTTATGGTTCCTGTCCGTTTGTTTGCTAGAGCCAGAAACATTTGATATGCAATACGTAGCCCGCTCTTTCTTAAAATATGAATAATATCATGATGGTTTTTAGGTATTTCTTGCACATAATTCTCCACTCTCATATTCATTTGGTGACGTTATTTGTACGGGCCGGATTTAAAAAGATGAAACAAATACAATATTATTTAGCTTTAATGGCAGGGAGTAGGAATTAACAGTCACTATGCACCATAATTAAAGCGCATATTATATCAAGTATGGACAGCAAACTTTCTGCTTAGAGATAGACCAACAGAATTCTTTTCTTCCAAAAAATGTTATATTTTTTTAATATCTTGTGTAGTAATAGATTCTTCAATAGAAAATAGGATAGAAAATTTATTCAACATTTTGATATTAAATTTCTTAGGCATAAATCATTGTAATGGTGTAGCATTAACATTGTGTACGAGAAGGAGAAACTTATTAATTTGATGTGCCCATTTAACAGGGTCAGCATTGAATGTGGCTGTGTGCGTAGCACCTTTAACAAGGTATAGCAATTTTGGTTCATTAGCAGCATCATACAATGCCTTTCCTTGTTCCCATGTAACTAACTCATCAGCTGTTCCGTGCATGATGAGTACAGGTTTTCCTTTTATTTGTCGAACTGCATCGATTGGTTCACCGAACTTATATGCATTTGTACTAAGCATGATCATAATGTAAACTGGAGGCCAAACAACTGCTGCCACAATTCGACCTAGCGAAAGTCCTAAAACTTTCTGAATGCCATAGTTCACAAGGTGACACACAAGATTAGCTCTTGTTGCAAGTGGATTTTCAGCGATAATTCCGTCGAAAGATTGTTTAACGTTAAGCAAACTTTTATCCAGTATATTTCGATTTGGCAATCCAAACCCTCCAGCCATGATCACACCTGCTCCTCCCATCGATGTTCCTAATAGAATAACTTTTTCATATTTTAGAATGAATTTAGCAAAGTACGCGGCTGACAGAGCATCAATCTGTTCGTACGTTACCCAGCCTACCCGCCGACCCTTCCCATCGCTAAGACCATGCTCTTCACAATCAACTGTTAGAAAGGCACATCCTAGCTTATGAAAGACTGGCAGATGACGAAGCCATTGTCGTCTATCGCGGCCACCGCCATGTATTCCGACTATGCAAGTATTTCCGAAAAATGAAGCGGAAGAATCATGACTCTGCCTACTTCGACCATCAATAAGCCAACCTCGTAAAATCTTATTGTCGGGCATTCCTGCTTGGAGGAGAGGTATTTCGACACATTTAAAATCTAAATTAAGATCACTCAAAGGAGTGCCCAGCCCATCTACTTGTTCAGATATCCGCCAAGTATAATTAGCATCTCCAAGTATAGTTTTCGGCAAGACGCCTCCTGCTGAAATTTTTCGATTACGGTGCCCATAAGTTTTATGTCGATACCAACTTGGTCGCAGCATCAATTCGCATATAAAACATGAGAGTGAAACTAATATAATTGTAATGGCAATTAGTGCATACACTACAGATGTCAGAAGAAAATGTAAAAGTTCTCCCACAAGCATAATTCTCAAGTTATACGTTAATGCCAAATGACGAATTGGATTTGAATCTTATTTTCTTACAAAATATTTGCCCAATCAAAATCGTCCTTGCGATAAATGCAGTCAATAAAATAGCTCCATTTAGAGATTTCAGAACAAGGTCAGTATTTTCAAACATTTACTTAAAAAACAAAACAAAGTTATCGAAGAATAGATGATGATAGCAACATTCAGATTTTTCTATTGCTGGATTCTATTAGCTGCAATCATAATTACTTCAAAGAGCTTTACCCCTTCAACACTAAATGGTTTGAAATTGTTGTCACAGCGTACATTATTAAATAATTGCTTCGAACAAGTTGAACCCAAATCGCTCCCTAAGCAGTGTAGAAACAATTTGAAACCTAATTCACATGAAATGAGTTTATCTGCTACATCGCTTGGAATGGTTAACGTTGGGTCAAATGCACTAACACTCACAAATCCAAGTCTTGTTGGAAACCACTGGTTTATATGGACGATTCTATTGTGGTCATCGTCGTTCGGCCTTTGGAGCGAGCAAACAAACTGGGGCGCAGCTTTAAGTAGTCCGCTAGTAACAATGTTAATTACCATCACTTTATGCAATATTGGAATTATTCCAACGTCCTCTCCTGTCTATAACACTGTCAATAAGGTGCAGTCTGCATTTTTCATAATATTGTTTCAAAATAATTTGTTTAAATTTTCCTCTGGATTTCTCTTAGTAATGCTATATTTTTGATTTATAGAAAAACTAAAAGGCATCGATGATGACGATTCATTTATCCTAAAAGTTATAAATATTAAAAAAATAATATTTATGATACTTTTGAGCTAATAGATGTTGGTTCCTTTGGCTGTGCCACTGCTCCTCTTCGATGCAGATATTAAAAGGGTGGTAAAGTACTCTGGAATGCTTATGCTATGCTTTCTTTTAGGATCAATTGGAACTATTTTAGGCACAATCATTGCAGCTCAACTAGTTCCTCTTGGCATGGGCTCAGATGGATGGAAAGTCAGTTGTCTCTTAAGCATTTTTTGTTTGTACCCGTCAATTATTTTTCTAGAACACTATTTACAAAATTTTTAAAGATCTTAAATAATTTTATGGATTTCATTTTAAGAAATTGTGTTGTGAGAATTATTTATTTTTTTTAAGTGTTTATGGTTAAACTGACCTAGGGATAAATTTTGTAACTGCATACCATTTTGCTGTTTAGTATTGATGGAAACATCACTTGATAAATGAAAATCTATACAACTTTATTCAATAAAAATCAAACAATCCTAAAATGGTTTCTTTATTTCAAAATTGTCTGTATTTGATCCGATAGTTAAACCAACTTTCCAACTGTAATTATTCATTGTGGTGTGAATGAAATTTATTAGATATAACTTATCACATTCAATAAGGCTATGAATAATTATCCACTGTACCTACTTTCACCAGCATGTTTTGTATCATTTATTATAAAAAGATAACCCTTATTAGATGCTCGATATCATTGTTTTTTTGGTCTGAACAGTATCTTTTCTGTTTCTAGATTGCAGCAGCATTAGCATCTAGGCATATTGGTGGGGCTGTGAACTATGTAGCAGTAGCCGAAACTCTTAATATGTCTGCAGGTATTTGCTCTATTTACAATTTTTCACATTTTTTTGCTAAAATGCATATTTAATTCGATTTTTTTTACAACACATATGCCACTCTGCAAATGATAGAGCAATTCTAGTATTGATAGATAAAACAGGGTAGCAGCTAGATATCATGTAAGGATAGCTTTACATAGGTTCAAAATACAATTGAATTATATTTAAGAATAATTGGATAAGGTTCTTCAACGCAATGAATCCTATCTCAAATACAAACTAGTTGCCCATGTGATAACTAATCTTCTAGTCATTGTCGTCGTATAACTAAACGATATGGAAGGATTTTCAAGTTGGCAAAAATAGAGAGGAAATTTTGATTTCCTATTCACTTTAATCTTTTCAGCTCTAGGATACCAAGTCAGTCTACAAAGCTCGCATAGAATAGCTTTTGCAGTTAAGAGGGTGGATATTTCACAAAATTTACCCATTAATGAACTGCTACATGGGCTTTTATTTATTTACCTAATGCAAGTAAATGGTCAAAGTGGCTTTTCTCACAACTGTTTCTTTTAAGATTTACTTTTCATCATCAAATACTTACATGATATGTTAGATAACTATTATTTACCATTTACACCAGAGACTTACCATCAAATGGTTTTTTGTCAACTTCATGCTTGGCTAACATTTAATATTAGTCAAAATCAATGAATTAGAAATACACTCGTAATATAAAATCCATTTTTTTCCATTGAAAACTTGTAAAAAAAAGTCTTTCATATAATGGTTAATTTAGAATGATAACGAATCCTTGAAAAGGAGCATTTATCATTTCTTTTTATATGGCATCACTTATTTCTTTACAGAGGCAGTAGTTGCCGGATTAGCTGCCGATAATTTAGTGGTCGCTGTGTACTTTTCATTCTTGTTTATAATGGCAAAAGAAGATAAAAGTAAATTAGAAAACGTATCCGAAAAAAAAAATAGCGTGCAGGAGGAATTACAGACCCAAGAGATAATAAAACTTGGGAAAGATGGCGTGGCTTATGCCATTGCAGTAGGATGTGCTCTTACTTTTTTTGGCAATGTTTTGGCTGAGGGATTATTCAGAGGAAAAATGAGTGGAATACCCATTACAACTCTGCTTACTGTGATTGCAGCTACTCTAATGCCAAAGGTAAACATGCAAAGTTTCAATATACGTATATAAAGACGCATTTTATGAAATTGACATTCAATTTGATCAATACACGTGAATTTTCAAATGCTCTCGGGCATCCTTACAAAATTTATTGCATTTTTTGTCCATGGTATAGTCTGAAAATATAATATTTTTAAGTTGTATTATTGTGATAAGTGGTTGAATATATATTTACATGGGATACGTTACCCTGAAACTTTATGAGCCAATAAAAATGCTGTATCAAAAATGTGATATTTTCTTTAGTGAATCAAATTGAAGATATCTAATTTGAGAGGGGGAGGTAATTTAGAATATCTACATTTGGGATGCATAAAGTAGCTAAAATGGACCCGAATTTTCGTTAGGATTCTTAGAATAATTTAACCCATTTAGATAAAGAAACTTGAGGAATCTTTGTGCAACGTGAGTTAGGTGGAATGAAATGCTAAAGTGCTTTGGTTTCGATGTAATATATATGCATTTGCATCATTTTTGCGCTCAAATTAACAATTTGAATGTACTATTTCATATTCTTTTGCTCACAGGGCATATAATGCAAAAATGCTGCAAAATAAGAAAGATAATTTTGAATTTCATTCTGCTTCATTTTGTGCAAATTTGTATGCAGTTCCATACATTTCATGTGTAAGATACTGTAAATTTTCCGATACAGGTGTTTACTCCCTTAGGAATGGCAGGCTCTCAAGTTGGGATACTATTCATGCAATTATTTTTTGCCGTTACTGGCGCATCTGGAAGTTTAAGTGTGGTTCTATCTACAGCACCGTCACTTTTGGTTTTCTCTCTCATTCAAATTGCTGTGCATTTCGTCTTTACCGTTTCTATTGGAAGACTACTTAAGCTACCCTTCAACCAGTTACTCTTGGCCTCAAATGCTAATGTGGGGGGGCCCACTACAGCAGCTGCATTTGCGGCATCAAAAAAATGGAGTACTTTAGTTTTGCCAGCGCTTTTAACTGGAATATTAGGTTATGCTGCTGGGACTTTTATTGGGGTGGGACTAGGGCAAGGTTTACTTTGTAAAATGCTTGGATACTGATTTATTATTTTTTATGTATTATCTATAGAGTACTGTCATTTATGATTTTATGTCCTTTTTTGCTTAATTCGATTAGAATGATTATGGTAATTGCTGACCACAATCTAAAAATTCTGTCTATTCTCTATGATAATTCATTATGTGATTCTTTATTTGCATTGAGTTCATGTACTATAAGCAAATTGTATAGTACCGTCTTGATAAAACGTCCCTAGCACACAACATAAATCTAATGGGTCCTGAATGGCCGCATTACATACGATTAAAATTAGTGTACAAACCAGTAAGTATAAACTAGCAATAAATTTGTCATAAGCGTTGCAACCGTTTAGGATCTGTTCGATTTATGTGGTTTTACTGTGGAATGTATCTTGATATATGGCAATATTATGCAGTTTTTTTGGCATATTTTTCTGAACGCTTATCTTGGTTTTGAATGTCGTACAAGTAATGAACACATCATTATTTAGTTCGATAATGCAATGGCAACCTGAAAGCAATTTAAGCTGAGTATTTTTATCACCTTGATAATGCTCTGGATTTGGGCATTTGATATGCAGTTATATTTACATTTGCTGACTACTCAAAGGATATGCAGTCGCCTGAGTTAGATAGCATCTAACTTTTATATATATTGAAAAATCATATTGAACAATCTAGTACACCGCCAATTGAATATGTATCAATTAAAAGACTCTTTCGGTTGAAGTGCATATATGTTATCCAATCTTTATATAATAACATCCTACATGTCTCCTCTTCCCTTTCAGCTGTTTCTTTAGCTCTATTTCTGTCATATCCAGTCTCACTTGCATGCTTCTAACTTGTACACAACGAAATGTCTATTGCTTGAAGTTCAAGTTTCTAAATTCAAAATAGTGATCAAAACATTACATACATCTAACACTTAGAAATAAACTAAACTTAAATGATATCGAACAACTTTTGATGAACCTTTATTTGTGGTTATAGATATCTTAGCCATGTAACGGCAGCATTTACAGATAAAAAAGTCCATGACCAATTCATTTCCATGAATACATTACAATGTTATTACTGATTCTATGCAGCTTACGACTGTTACTAATACTTTGCAACTCTGCAGGCCAAAATACATTACAACTCATGGCTCACCACAAAGAAAGTGATATTGATTTGAAGTTTTTATAGCCATCAAATATATTTTTCATGATCATATGGAAAGTAAAGTCTTTTGGTATATATTTTTCTAAAAACTATCTGTTAGGAATTAACTCCCTTAGGGATTAATTCTGTTTTTATAGCTGCAGTCAATTTTCATTTATAAAGTTCCAAGTAAATTGGCTGCACAGATGCCAGTAGAGTTATATATTTTGCTGTGTTGAGAGAGTTAGCTCACTTCTATCAACACAATTAGTGCATGATAAATATACACATTTCTGCCACAGTTTCTTGTGCTTTGTTGTATTTCATGTTTCTAACACTATCTGGCTTTTCCGTGGTTCTATTGGTACAACGCCTAAAGAGCTTGAGTATGTTATTCATTAAGAAAGTGTATTGTTTAATATATTACTTTTAACAGTTGTTTGTGCAGTATGACATTTTTTACTGTTAGTTTTGCTGAGTTAGAATAAATCAGTACTTGGTCAAATAGTAAAAGTAGCATTATTCAGTTGTACTGTTACAAGTTTAGACAATAATACATCATATGCAGCAACTAATAGCCTATAAAATTCAAGAAGTCATGCACTGTAAAGTTCGCCACATTTCTTATGAGCTGAAGAATTATCAGCTAGTTTGAAATGACACAGTGTTAAGACTAGCAATTCCACTAACGCGTAGCCCAAGAAATCAAAGCAACCAAGGAACACAAATATTACAAATGTATTAGCCTTTTGTCATGTGTTGACAAGAGTAAATCTTGCCAACACATACAACTTATATATGTTCATACAAGGCTAATTAGATCAACTATAACTACAACTCCTTGATGGAGTTATACACAAATAATATGTGAATCACGATTTTAAGACAAATCACATGGTGAAAATATATTAGATCCTGAAACCTAGCACTGTCAAACATATCCTGCTCAACAATCTAAGTCTAAGTAAATCCACCAACATTAGGTGGTTAAGAAATTGCAATGAAACTCCATTGGAAAGAACCACCTAAAAATCTTTTGTTACCCACTCTTAGGAAATGTGCTGCTTTTTATTGTATTATATTCTTAAAATTAGATGTAATAACAAATTTATTTAGAATTCTAGCATGCAGCAAGTGTAAATTTTGCATACACATCATGGATGTGTTCATATTGAAGAATAAAGCTGTCAGGATCTGATCTGTTTCGCCGTGATCTGTTATTGAACTGTAACTCTATGGACTTAATTCATCTTATATGTGTATTCTTGTAAAGTACATTCTCATTAGTGTGTTCTCATAAGTATGTTCTCATTAGTGTGTTCTCATATGCGTGTACTCTTAAGTAGTATTGTGTTGACAAGATTCATTCTTGGCAACACATGAATAGGGATTAATACATTATTGGCTTTGTGTCTTCTTTGGGTTTCTGGTGATGTTTATTATTGGTTATATGCATAGTTTTTAATATATTGATTCCTAACAAAAGCTTTAAACTCAGCTACATTAGCATTTTTTGAACTCATAATATTTTACTTTTACAAATTTTTTGATTGAATGATGCACTAAAGAAATAATAAAAATATCTTTTAAGGATGCTGTAAAATTTAAATATGCAACTTATATTGACCATATAACAAAATCTAAATGAAAAATTGCAAACAACAGCTTTTTTCAAGATAATACAGCAAATTTGAAGTGGTTCTAATGCCTGGCTGTTAGGAATTAAGTTCTTAAGGAGTAAATTCTATTTTATAGCTGTGGAATTCTAATTTTACAGCAAGCCATTGTTCTACATACTGGAATTCCAAGTTTTATGGCAAGTCATTGCTGGATTTTGATGACGGACTAAGATTAGGATTTGTGTGTTGCTGTAAAGCATGTTGACTTTCAGTAACACAATTTATGCTTGTGTAAATATACTCTTTGCTACAGTTTTAAGTCTTGTTTGGAAATACACTCATAACAATGGCTTAATTGTTTCTATCTTGTTGGTTTTTCCAGCATAATATATATTTTTGATGCTTTCTTTTTCCTACCTTACTGAAAAGACTGTGTTTGATGGCACTAGGAGCAGATTCTTTGTTGCCACACTATGCATTTGAGGATCCCAGTTTATTGTCTATTGGCTTATACCTTTTTCTGCCATTTGCAAAGCAGCTGTACAGGTCTGCTAGGTTATGTGGTACAGTAGAAATACTTTGAAATTTGTCCTATATTATGTAAATTTTATGTCAAGTAACTCATATTTTTTGCATAAAATTTGCGGGTTAAATCTGAATCTCTGAGACTTATAATTTTTGCTTATCATTAGAACTACTACTTTAGAGTTTAAAAAACTTAGCAGGACCTGCTGGAATCAAATTTCTTATTGTGTTATGCTATAAGTAATTGGTAATAAAGGGCAGTACATTTTTCATCAATACTAGGAAAACTAAGATGTTGTCATTATGCTGCATGTTTTCCTCATCCTGCAACAAATTTTTTCTGTTCATTGCCTTTTATTATTACTTCCTTTGCATCTTGAATGTGCAGCCCATGCATATCCACTAAATCTTTCACCTTGCCACAGCAGTTTTTGTCCAAAATGTGCAAAATGCAAAGGAAATGGTAAAAGAACCAGAGTTTCTTTGTTGACAAATTTTGTAATCTTTTTATGTGAATAAAAGCAGTTTTTAATGTTCTCTGTGTACTACTATTTTAACATATTTTTTAAACATATGCATATGTGTTTGCAACATTTACTTGGACTGAAAAACAGCATTTTTTTATTGATGTCTGCATGTAATAGTATTTAAGATTTTTTTTATAGTCTTTTTCATGATTTCAGCATGCACTCTGTTAAAATCTCACCTGTATATGTCTTATTACTTTTGTTGAACTAAATATGACAAGCATGTTATGTAAACAATCTTTCTATGGTGTCTGTATGCACTACTATCGGAAAAAGAAAAAAATATATATTTGTTCGTATGCTTATTGCGCATGACAGAAAAAGCTATTCAATGAATAATAAGTTATACAAAATAGCTAAAAAAGTACTATTTGGCAATTTAAAAAGCATTACTGTATCAAGAAATTTTTTGAATTTACTATCTATCAAAATTTTTGCATTCTTTAGCAAGCATAGTTTTCTAATTAACTATGCACAAAATATGCAGTGTAGTGGACATGCTCAATAATGCCAATAATAAGAATTGCAAATAGATTAAAATAGCACTATTGACTTCTAACTAATGATATAAGTAAAAATTTGTAATAAGCAGCATGAGTACTTTTGAAATTGGCTCAATCAGCTAACTAATACACGATGATAGTTTATCACTCAACTCTAGTGCATGTAAGGATGACTAGTGCATGTTTTCATGCATCTAGGGAGTAGCTTAAAGATTTTAAATAGCTTTCACTAGCAGAATCTAGAAATTTACTTTCACTCGTTAAAATTTTCTTGATGCTTCCGAAAGTTTCTCATAAAATTATATGGTGTCTGCTTTTCTGTTTGAAAAATAATTTCCATAATATTCTACTCAGAATATACCATTACTAATAGGGTACTTAATGATTTAGTAGAGCCTTTAAAAATGAAGGCTTAAATGACCGTTACTTTGTGATTAGCATGTTTCGAATTGATTAGAGTAATTTCAGATTTTGCTCTATAAAATATTTTTTTAAATAACCAATTCCCCAGGTGAGATTTGGTCCTAAGCCGAGTTAATTCTACAAGATATCTTACAGCAGAGACCATTCTTCCAAGGGCTTAAATATATCATTAATTTTTTACACTAGTTTTTTCTTGAGCCAATCAAATGTTGACTTGTTGAGTTCGAGTTCATTTTAATCAAGCAGCATAAACCATATAATGACGTTTGGGGAATTTTTTCATCCAGTGCAATTACTTTCTGCTCACATCTTACAAATTCTTATCTACAAATTTTAATCTAAGATTATTCTCAAGTCAGTTAGAGTCGGATCACAGCCTATAATAGCACCACCATAGAGGAACAATTGCATCCTATTTACGATAGATTCAGTAAGTCATTCAAAATATCATTTGATTGAAATGCTTATAATTTTGGCAGCGTGTTTTAATGATAATAAAACACAGCACATATAAATATCAAACATGTATACATATTTATATATATATATATATTCCTCAGTAGTATATCTAAGACGTGATACTATTTTACAACGATCGAACTACTGATTCCGGAAAACATGCTTCTCCCAATCTCTCTGCCACTTTTCTTCAGCCATTTTTGACATCAAATCTTGAACCAATTTTTCTGTTCTTGCACATGAATCACGAACGTCTCTTATCATCATATTTTGGCTGTACAAAAAGCAAACAACAACGAAAACTGCCAAATAAGGCAAAAAATCAGGTAGAGAGAAAATATCAAACAGGACCCTGGGAATATGAGCTAAAAAATTGAGACAAGGGATTCCCACACCTCGACGTATACCACCTTCCGAGCCAGTTTGGTACCCCACAGTGCCAGCCGATAGTACCGGAGAGGGCAGAAGACGTTCTTCATAGGGAGCTAAAGGCTGGATTTCGCGTGATTTTTTAAATAGATCAGATGGGGGGTTAGTACCCGAACTGCCTGAATCCACGAATTGATCCCCGAGATGAGTTCTCATGCATAAAATAGCCCCTTTTGCTATGGGAAAGTAGGCCTGCCAGGTATCCCTAACCTCCTCCAACGAGGCGCTACGTATCTGCCCTTTCACCAAAGCAAACTTCAACATAACAACTTCAACCCCTACTTGAAGGCGAGATCTTGCTAAACTATTCACATGTTGATGATGTATGGCAGTTAAGACAATACGCTGAGCAACAATAAAGCAATCTGAAAAAGCGACCCCATTTATACTAGTGGTTAAACAGACAATACATCTATCTTCGCCCTCGAATCGTAATGCCTGCTGCTGTTCCGTATGAACCATTTTTGGCCCAACCATGAGCATCTTTGTGCGAGGATGATCGAATTCCAGCGTACGATGCCAGTCGAAGGCTTCACCTGCAAAACAACCCCCATCGAAACCCTTGAAATTTCCATTTTTTACTGGTGCCCAAGGCCCTATAACGAGATTTTGTTCCCCTTGAAACTTGCAAAAATCCCCCCAAAAGTTGGATTCAGGCCCCCAGAGCCATTTTAAGGCCTGGACTGGGTTGCAATCAATCTCAGTATCCAAGATAATTTCATACCGGTCAGGGTCTGATATTGAGTCTCGGGGGAGAACAGGAGGTGCATAAGTGCGGGACTCAGGGGGGATACCCTCCTCATTCTCATGAATTTCAGTCAATCGAGTATTTATACACATGAGCTTAGTAAGGAGGGAGAAGCATTCATCGCGATACAGAAATGATCCAAGCACGAATTTTTCCCCAGATTTAGTGGTTAGTGTAAGAGCATTAGAAACAAACATTAAGAATGTAGTCTTTTCAATAGCAGCAATGTCGGAGAGAGGCAAGTCAAATCGGGTGGCTGGCCAAGCAGAGAATCGAATTGATTCTGCTAGTATGGATAGTCGGCCGTGTTTCGGAATCTTTCCCAGCACCAGTGCACAGGAAAAAGATTCGATAATATGGTCCTTAGATAGGGTATCCTCCCATTGAATTAAACGTTCTTTCCCCTCGGAAACGGTCTGCAAAATAGCAACAGATCATCAGGTTCTTATTATTTAAAATCTAAGATAGTATTGGATGGCTATATATACAGATTCAACCAAAGATTATTTTATAAATTTGATAATAGTGATATAATTAGAAATTTTTCAATCGAGCGAAATGTAGGTTCAATATCGAGAATTGATAGATGCATACAACAGCACTGAAAGATACTGAATCTCCAAAGCTTTATAATTTCGATCTTATATGGAATATCTTTAAAATGAAAATCAGAACCCGACCACTCTATCTAAGGGACAGGCTAAAGTTTTACAGAAAAGTGCAAATTGCTAGCCAAAAATAAGTCTTTCTACTATGTAAAATAATTGATCTAAGAATAAATATTTTTCGTGGGAATTTTTGCATCTATCTCTATGTGCGTGACTTGTGCTTATCCACGTCCAAACATGTACCTGACCAGTATTTTAAATTATATATTATTTTTACTGACTTTACAAAAACTAGCTGTAAAAATTGGCTCTATTTTGAGCAGGTCAATCCGACCTGCCTTAGCCCATTTCCAGAATGCTGTAATATCCGACTTGAACTCAACAAGAACGTGTAGAACTACAGTTCGAATTCACAGCTTAATTTACTAATGAGGTAATATTACATTTTTAATATTTCGCTACCTGCAATGAAGAAGGGGCAGGCTCTGCTACATTCATAGAATCTGACTCAATTTCGGGTATCGAATACTCTGGGGGATAGTCAACACCACCCCCTTCATTCTCTTCCTTATCATTGGCTATACTTTCATCGTCAATTTGCACATCTTCATCTGTCTGTATTTTGCTAGAAAATTCCTAAAAAAGGAAAAAAAATTGAGGAAAATGTAATGAAATTTAATTGCTATATGTTAGTTCATATGAAAATAGCGCAAATGCAAGCGATGAAAAATTTGGTAGAAAACTAAGTAATATTAAAAAGATTGAATTACATACATATGGTGGCAAGCCATTAAGTTCAAATTTTAACTACCAATAAATTCTTTCGTTAGCAGCTCTTTGATGAACTCACAGTCCGGATATAACAGTTCAAGTTTTGATATATTCAAGTACTGCATATTAATAATAGATAGCATAGTTCCAATATATATATATAGGTATATCGTACCTGACATTCTACAATTACATCACTCTTTCCCGGAGTTGGCACAGCTTGAAAAATTGATACGTTACCTTCTACATCTTCTTTGTCCTCGGACAAAAGATTGGATATATTTTTCAAATTTTGAGAAGTTGAGTCTCTATGGGGGCTCCGAACAGGCCCAATTCGGTCTGCATTGTCTTCATTAAGGTCAAGTAATTCCCTCTCATGTTGGAGTAATTCGCCCTCGTACCGTAAGAATATAACCCTATTTTGACCTCTTTTTACGTTAATTTCATTATTTATAGCTACTTCACTGGCTGCAAAGTGTGCAATATCTGCGATACTGTTAATAGAACTCAGCAGTGGTTGAGACGATTCATGACTTTGAGTGAGTCGAGTCACCACATTATACGTGAAGTTTGACATTTCTTTGAGGATTTGGTAGAAGTTTTGTCGGCTATTGCTGTCTTCAACTTTGGCAGCATCTAGATGAGTTTCTGATAGTTTTGTTAGAGCATTCATAGTAGTATCGAACTCTTGACCCCGGGCTGCGACAGCCTCCTAAAGCATATGAATGAAGCTTAATACGACATCAGGATTTGATTACAGGTTGCACAAGAGATAGCAAAAAAAGGCAAACAAAATAATCTAGTAATTATTTTTATATTTACATATGTGCCCTTCAAAAGGCATTTTTTCACCGTGTTGGCTATATTATCAGCATGTATGTATGTTTTAAATACTAGCAAAAAAACTAAATATAGCTGAGTACAGATGGCAGGTAAAAAATTAGCTAGCTATAGGTTATGCAGGGATGGTAGGTTCAATTAAAACTGCTATCTGCAGAGCATTTATGCATCCTACTTGTATCAAGGCATTTTGTCAAATAAGCATATTAGATAAAAGGTAGCACACCTGTGCAAGAGATTTTTCTTGCAGTAAGGCTATTATCCTCCCCTCCAAACCTCTAGCTCTATCCGCACTTCCTGGCGCTAAGCCCAGGGATTCAAGACCATGCATTAACCCAGTCACATCCAGTATCTGACCTGCAAGGTAGAATTACAATAATAGACCTACGCTTAGTTAGAATTATACATTTCCTTCTACCGCAAAAATCGGCAAAAATACAACCATCATTGAATTCACTATATCAGTTTGCTAGCCTCTTTAGAATGAAATTTCCTGTTGAAGTCATACCTTTTTAAAAAATAGCAAAACGCAGATATAGAATAATATCATTGTTGAAAATCTGATATAAAGACAAGAGAGGAAGAATCGGATATCTATCGAGATACTAACAAAAATCATATGAAAGAGAACAAAAACTCTCCCTTAGCTGCTCAATATGAATAAAAAACAGTTCAGCATCTACAGATTACAGTTATATATATATATATATATTTCTTTACGCAAAGAATAAATAGCTAATACCCACAGCCATCACTAAAAGTCAAGCAAGCACGGTTGTCCTTTTAGCACTTGAATGTTCCAGTAAACAAAAAAAGATTACTAATAAATGAAAACGATCAATTGAATATTATCATAAGCTATAAAAACCTATAGTAGAAGAATTTTATCGAGTGCAAATTACAACTAGAATTTTAATGAAACCATTTAGCTTCAAACATTTCTTAAAATGTAAAAAAGTATTAAAAGCAAGTAAAATTTTAGCTTAAGTCTTAACAATAAAATCTTTGAGCAGCCTACATTTGAATACAAACAGTCAGTCTTTGGCTCGTTAAACTGGTAATTTTACTCTGAAAAAGAATAATTACTTCAGGTATCTTAAAAAGTTGGTTCACTCATTGGCCTTTGCGCACATTCATCCGTACATCATTATTTGCTACAATAGGTCATCATCATATTGTGTACCTTAGATTTAAATTTTCTTAAAGATCGAAAGTCGAATGGTTTACTAGTGGGTTAATCAAATTTATTATAGGCCTAAGTATTTAGTACAATTAAAAAATAGGAGTGGAGTAAGACTTTTGTGCAAACTAAGCATTAATTACCGTTATTCTGTTGACCAATCGCATTAGTCTGTATGGCAGAATCTGTAGGGTTGAGCTCTATTTCGCTCCTACACTTAATTAGTTGCTCTTGCTTATCGGCTATCTCCCTAGATACTCTGTCTAGCCTTGCGATCGCTTTTGATTGAGCGGCTCTCACAGAGTTAACGCGCTTTGTAGCCTCCGATAAGGTCTGCATTATCATTTCAGTCAATAATGATTACATGTATCAGACATTTTGGTGTATATTTCAAATTACATCCTGCAACGAAATTGTCCTAATTTACTTTCCAACTTGAAATATTTCTGTGTGATACGACTGTTCAATAATAATGCATTTTAATACTTCCTTATTTGTAAACCACAAATATAATTTATAGTAATTATTGAGGAAATTTCCCAAAAAGTAAGATAACTTTAACTTTTATTTATTGCATGTGAAAAGCCGCAGTGGCCTTTTATGCAGCTGATATACAGTAAAAACTTCCTTCGATAGAAAATGAATCCAACATCACTTTTTCTGCTGCCAGCCATAAACAAGTAATACAATAGTAAAAAAGTGTCAAAAGTATACCCAAAATCTAGCTATAATTGATAATCAATTATTCATACGTTTAAGTATTTTTACATTATATGCGGGCTTCCGAAAACCCTCACAATTTTGCATTGTTTTATTGAAGGATTGCAACGAATATGCCGTTTCAAATTATATTAAAAGTATTTATTGCAAATCTATATGTTTTGCTAAATACTTCTCATTGAAATGTACTGAATTTTCAATTACTATTTTTCCAAATAATTATTTTCTTGAACAAAAGAAACGCTTCCACAAAATCGACCATGCACCCTAGGTCAAAAACGTCACGTATCTCGTAGTACATAGAATGAAAATATAGCCCTCTAAACTGATTGCGCCCGAACGTAGCTCTCAGGATTAATAATTTAAAGTTGCTGCAAGGGCAATAAAAAGTTATATATGTCGAGGCAGGGCCAAACCATTGTTTATGTATAAATGTATGCATATGTATCATTCTGTAAGATTCACACAGTGTACAGTAACTCGTATTAACTCGAATTCAAGGTACTTACCATACAATAATAAAGCAAAACATAGACATACATCTTACCACTCCTACTTTTCTGCTCCCTGCTTTAGCCTCCTCATTCATCTGATGGATCAATAAATGCCACTTCTTCTCAAGCTCCTGGGTAATTCTCTGCGACTCATGAAGTGCATGTTTTGAAGTGGATATAACAGTGGCATCCCACCCTGCCCGTAAACTAGGCCCCTCCGACTCCATCAGTTCTGCGCAGCACGTTCGTTGGTTCATCAAAATACCCTTCCCAAAGAGGTCATTACTAGTCATACTACCCTCAGAACATGGGTAACCTTCATGCTCTAAGAGACGTTTCAGAGCTCTATAATGCGAAAAGATATCATAGAAAGCGAAAATATGTGTACATAATGTGAATATTTATTATTATTGAATTACTTTTGTTTAAAATTATCGTCTTGGAAACTCATGGAATAGTACCCAAGAAATTCCAATATACATATCCATTTGAATGGTAAGGTACGTTATTGGATCACAAAAAAATGGGAATGTAATATTACATAAATTAATCAAAATGTAACCTCAAATTAACATACGCAAAGTAAGAGTAATTGTGGAAATTCATGCATACTTTTCATTTAAAAATGATATCACCGAACAAATGCCGGATAGCTAAGGAATTTTTCTTAGTGGCTGGATTTTATAACTACTAAGTACTGTATATACTTCATTTTTACCACTGGCAAAACATTGTGGCACATCGAATAAAACCTTTTCCACAAAACTTTTTTTTACTGAAAGCCTTTCAGGAAGCGGAAAAAAATTTGTTTGCGAAAAAAGATATTTTTATTATTTTTAGAGAGACGAAAGATTAAACCCAGTTTGAATGGATGAAAAATGAATATGTTTGATGTCTGAAATTTTCCAAATGTTTTGCCAGCGGTAAAAATTTTAAGTAAAAGACGGTAGCTCAGGCTTATTTTGTGAATTTTGAATCTAAACCTTGGTGACACATAACAGAAGACCAAGCATCAATCTTTTAATGGTAGCGCATCATAACTTTGAAAAAAGTTGTAAATAAAAATTACTATAAAAAAGAATACTTTATTTGAAAAAATTCTCTTTCAAATTCTTATAGCATCCATATGTACCATGCTCTATAAAAATACTCACATCATCTAAATCACTTACAAAAAACAGGGCATAACTTCTCGGTTCAAATTTGAAAATATTTAATGAAAACTATTGATAAAAGGAAATCAAATTAAAATTTAAAGAAACTTTTTGATTTTAGTTAAACAGAGTGAATGAAATTTCAACCCACCTCGAATACCCCTCCTGGGCAGAAATCACATCCGCTAGGACCCCCAAAACGCCCTGCAACACTTTCGATATTTCAAGATTCCACTGTTTCACCCCCTCCAAAATCCCCTTTCCCTTCTCTTCCACCGAAAAATCTCCCACTCCAGAACCCAAGTTTGAATTCGAATCTGCAGCTTTTCCACACTCTGAGATATCAACCTTGCTAGCCATAAACTGCTCGAAAGCTGCCTCATCAGCATTCAATGGAAGTGCTTTTAACAATTTGGTGCATACAGAGAGGGGAGAATTGTCTGAAGTTAAATTGGTTAGCATACCCCCAACTGCTGTATGTAGGCTTGTAAGCACGTCCTTAATGAAACCAATCCTGTTTTCTTCGTTTCTTTGTAACGTATTTAACTGGATAGAACACAAATATTTTAACATGAATATGACAAAGTTTGGAGTTATCAAATATGCACTACATTTAAAAACTATAAAATAATGAAATTTGAAAGCTTATAAAAGTAAAATAAGCATATCGATTTGAGAAGTAGTATATATATGTGTGTTTGACTATTGGGCTTTCATGGAGGGCGATAGCTATCATTCCCAAAAAAGAAAAAAATATTTCAGGATTTACACAAAGCACTATCAGTGCGCCATATGCACGATATATAGACTGGTATCATTTAAAATAATCGCAGCTTTATGCGGTATTATCAAATGAATTCAAGCAAAAGTCTCAAATTTCAGCTTTTGCAACGGGATTTGCTTAAATAATATTAAAGATAGGGGGAATATACCGATACATACAGACAAAGACTGATAAAAGCATGTAGATATGTATCGATAAATGTATAGATATGAACACAGCGATGTGTACCTTACAAAGTGCGCTTTCAACTTTGAATGCATACATGCATGAATCAACATACTAAGAAAACCACTGGTTGAATCATATTATGAAATAACATCTATTAGTGCCTCTTTCTATAATCTGTTTAACTCCATTATTTGTGCATTGGTTTAGAAGTTTATTGGTTTAAAATTTTACATCCACACTATAATTTATAGTAAAATTCAACTTTAATATAAAATGGTAAACTCAAGCCCAAGAATTAAGATAACCTTAGCATCCATAGCAGCTTGAAACCCCCCACAGAGGCTATTTACTGCAGAAACAGCATCTTCATATGCCTTTTCTTTACCCTCCACCTGCCCTACCAGCTGCTTAGCACGGTCTTCAAGGTCAGAAATACCCTATATTTTTTAAAGATATTTATTGCATAACTATTCAGTTAGGGAGGTAAATTTTGTACAGCAGATGTGAAAAAATTTGCCCAATTTTCTTTTGATTAAACAACCCTATTTCAAATGTAAACTCATCTCCCTATCAATGAAGGAAAACTGTTTTGGGGAAATATTCTATTACATGCTCTAGGGCTCTTATCATTCCAATTCTGTTTGTAATTGTATTCAAAAGTGTTTGCAACAACACGCCATATAATTAAAAAAATGTATACATATATTAACAAAGATATCTGGATTATCCTTTACTAAAAACCAACCGGTATTTTCGACCAAAATGCTCTTATCACATTAACAACTGTAATTATTTTCTTGAACATAAATAATTTTTTAGATCAATTTTTTATTCGACGAATCAAAATGAAAAAGAGTTTTAGATATATTGGGGGGGGGGTAAGTAAGCAAAGAAGGTTGACACAAATATATTCAAAAATTATAGTATCATATGTATAATATGCAGT
The DNA here is from genome assembly GCA_032358265.1 of Vaucheria bursata. Taxonomy (NCBI): domain Eukaryota; class Xanthophyceae; order Vaucheriales; family Vaucheriaceae; genus Vaucheria; species Vaucheria bursata. The sequence goes on along the minus strand of JAULBW010036913.1, from coordinate 45,842 downwards.
TCCAGTCTACTTTTGTACTAACCTGAGGTTTAGTTTTCCCTATTTTTGTTACCCCTTCTCTTGTTTGCTCAAACATCCTAGTGAAGATGTCAGAAGCCCCCTTGGACACCCCTCGGGGGGTTTCCACTTGATTAATAGCTTCCTCCTGAGCTTTATTTCGAAGCTTAATTGCATGATTTGCTTCAATGCAAGTTTTCTCATAGGATTCTTTTGCCTTATAAAAACGCATATGCAGCCCCTATTGAAATGTAATACATAAAAATGAACAAGTAGAAAATAAATATTGGACTTTAGAACCATAAGTGATAACTCTCGTACACATTTATTTGAGAATGTGCATGAGCTAGGTATGCAGAAATGCTTTATTTACAGTACTCAAAGTCAATATATGCAATATGTTCAAAATTTGTACAGCGGATAATTTACAAATATTCTAAATAAACAACAACAGGCATTTAAATACATTGTACATAACTTTGAGTTAAATTTACGAAACCATATTTTCACACCAATTTCAGTATGCACTAGCAGAACTTGTACAATTCGAATCCTAACATTAAAGGATAGAAGAGTATACTAGTTTCTTTATAAGTATTTCTCTGATTTGTCCTCGCTTAAAATATCAACATTTATTTTAATGGGTTTTACATATAAGCTTACGTACCTCAGTATCTGCTTTGATCAAAATATCACTAATAAATTTTATGCCAACAGTGACTACAACCGCTATTAACTAAAATAAGCCACTTCACAAATTTGAATTGAAATAATAGAAAAAATAAAAAAGAATTGATTCTGTTGGTCCAAAAGAGGAACTACATCAAGTTAAAAATTTCCAAGAAAATTTGTAAGCTGAATACAAATTAATGTCTATTTTGTTTATCACAAAATTTAAATTTTTCATAAATTGCATAAAGATTCATTTATAGTATCATGATGCAATATTTTATTGAAGCCATTCAATGTGGGTAAAACATTGAATACATTTATATTTGAATTAATTTTTAAAAGTAACAGATAATTATAACTAATTCTTTGGTATAAGTTGATTCACGCCTATTTCAATTCAAAATTTTACGAACGTAAACAGTTATTAATGACTACGTAGATTACTAAGTGGACAAGAAAAAGCAAAAATTTCTAGATCATGAGCATTTTTATGAAGTTTGCAATAACTGGCCTACCTCCATCTCTCGAATAACAGTTTGCGCTTCTTCTCCTAATCGCTGAACTTCCTGCGCTTGACTCAAAGCAAAGGTCTCCAGTGCTTTCGAAATATTCTGCTTAATGCAAAGGCCTAATCCAACGTGTTGCTTTCCTATACTACTTAGCGCTGGAAGCCAGCTATTCCATCCTTCCCGTAAATTACAAATTTTAAAAAGAACTAAGAATTAAAATAAAATTGAACAATAGCAAAAAGACAAATGATCGATAATTCGAAAATGAAGTACGTAAAAAATGCTAAAAAATTAAAATATTAATGAGAAATGAAAACTGGTACTGAATTAATTTCTGTTCAAATTGTCCTTGATAAAAATCAATAAGGTTTTAAAATATGATTTTTGCATTTGTTCTATAAGTTGCATTTAGAGATTGTGCTGCCTAACATACGAGTAGAGAGATTAACAGTCAGCACATAACGATTCCGTGCATTTTTAATGATACATTATTATGACTCATATTCATTCTGATAATTCTTTTTAAAAAGTCTGAACTTAGTGTAAAGCAAGTATTGATTAACCTTCAGAACATAATCGGGGAGCCCAGCACGACTGAGAGTGATTCCAACTCTTCGCAGCTTTAAGCAATGCTTTTCCGTAAGACTGCTCGATTTCTGATTTTTCGAGCAAGAAGGATGCCAGGGCTCGGCAAACTTTAACCCCGTGTGCACCTTTATCCTTAATTATGTCAACTTTATAGCATAAAGCCTCGCCAAATGTAATTTCATCACCAGAGCCAGAAAGGACAATTGACTTAAACGAAGAATGTTCATGAGATAATTCAACACGACCATTTCTGGACTTTTCAGTTATATAATCATCAGTGCAGCGATCAGAATGCAAAGATGCTGCATTACTATCGACTGCTTCGGACATGCAGTGTGCAGAATCAGCCACTGAAAGAGGGTCGTGCTCTTCTAAATTTTTATTCTCGCTATTTTCTACATTTTGAACCATCGACCCATCTCTTGTTATAGTGGATTTTGTAGCAATGTTTTAATGTTTCAATTAGTTGTTTCAAAAATTCGTGCACAAAATTGATAAATGCGTAGCGCGCATGATGACTCGAATGAGGCCTAGACGAAGCGAAAAAAGAAACAAAATTATTACTGCATGTCTGAGATTTCAGCAACGGGACATCTAAATCAAAAGGGGCGAGAAAAGTTAAGTTAAAGAGGAAGGAGATGTGCTACTAGATATTAAAGATAATATTAGGAGATTGTGAAGTTTCTGCAACGTATTAAAATGAATGTGCGAAAGAGAGTAGCAAAACGGAATGTTACTGCACATGGAGACCTATCCAACTAAATTCATGTTGGTAAAAAATTACACTACATAATTTGAAAACAGTATTTCAAAGTATCTCAAAGTATTCAAAGAGTGAAGAACGACCTGTAAATACAGTCCATGTACTCTTGTAGCGATCGAGTCAATCAAATTCATCTCGTGCGTTGCACTTCCAATATTGAGTAACACATGCTGCATCAACTGACAACTTGAAATATGTATATGATCAATTAACATTATTTAAATTGTTATTATGAGCCAAGCTGATGATGCAATATTTTAATGCATGACTGATACTGATAATTAGGTATCCAGAAAATTGAGCAAGAGTTTGTTTCACTAAGTGCAGCCCATATTATGTGTAACCTGATAGTATAGAATTTTACATCAATAAATTTGTCTAAAATTTTTCTGTGGTGCTGGAAAAGGACATTCACATGATAAACATATGAAGGGCCATGTACTTTGTACAGTTTTCTTTACTTCAGAAAAATGACTTTTTTTTGTATTTGGCGCTGATGTTGAAGAAATATTTCTACTATCAAATAGATTCTGTAAATGGTCTACCACTAACAAATAGACCATTGTTTAAATGCATATAATTGCATTATGAGGTACAGTACCAAGTACATACCAGTTGCAAGTCTTGAACAATTTTTATATTGAATTATGTAGAACAGTTTTCATTTCCAATGTGCATTTTACCCCTGCATTGCATTCAGACATATCAATGAATTTAAACTGTACCATATTCACTTTTTTGTTTAATATCCCTGGGTGTAGCATGCTTACATGCTTCAGTCTTCATGTTGTTTAACTCCAGTATTATTAATTTGCAGTTAAATAAATGTTGCCCTTGTCGAATGAACATGTACCAGAGCAGTAAGTAGCACAAGCAATTGTGGAATAGGGGATGTAGCCATAAAACTATTTGCTGCATTGAGTAGACATTTCAATAATTTACAATAATAAAATTTGTGAGAAATTTAGGCAAAAAAATAACTCACCTTCATATGAGTATGAGGACTGCACCCAAACTCGTTGAGAAGTACTGCAAGAAAAAGCAAGAAAAATAATACAACAGTATATTAACTTATCTCACAAGCGTTGCAAAAAGTAATCTTCGCAACGCAAACATTTCATAATGACTCAAAGCTGAAAACCGAGTGACTCGGTTGGTACCGAGTCCTCGACCAATAATAACTGAATCCGATCCGTAAAGGTACGGTTCCTGACAATGAGCAATGATATTTATTATTGAAGTGATTCTAATTTCTCAATATATGGGACCACAGCTTCCATTTTCACCTAATCTACCTCTGTAAAAAGTGGAGTATATTCTTTTAAATTGCTCTTGCAATGACACATCAAAATTGAGGATAGCATTCTTAGTTTTTTTAGTATCATAAAGGAGATAACACCCTCAGATGTGGAGCAAACTGAATACATTATAACATCTTCAGTTTCTGGGGCTGAAGTTTTGGCTGCTTTTAATTTCATCAAAGCCTAAACTTCTCTTACTTTTTATTTTTTATCATGTGTAGTCAGTAAATGTAAAAATTGTGCATAACAATGCATGTAATAATATTTATTAAAAGTTTATAGTTGCTTCTTTTTGCCCTTTCCTGAAATGAAAATTTTTTTACTTGTAATACTAAAGATATTTCTAATTAGATTTTTCAGAAGTGCTTCACTGCTATTTCTATAATAATTTTTCAGTGGAAATTTGCTTTTTAGATTGCCAAGTGGTCTGGCCCTCAAAACTATTGCTCTCAAGTGAACTCCTTTTGTTTTTATAACCATATATTTGAAATAAGTGCTTTTAATGAAATTATCTTTTGCATTATGCTTTCCCACAGAAAATGTGAATACAATTGGAAGGAATGCCAAGCTGGTTAAATGGCTGCCCAATGATTACTTTAGTTAGAAATGAAATTCATTGGCAAATATCAAGTTGAATTGAAAATACATTTACAAAAACTGACATCTGTAATACAAACAGACATTTGAACATAAATCATACAGTATATATTACTGCGTTGCTAGAAGTGAACTCTAGCATCGCAAGACAGACAATTATTCAATCATATGATGGACCAGTAGTAATTGCACTGTGGCACTATTCCATTGGCTAAAGTGAGAACATGATGTCAGCAGTCAGAATTCTTAAAAAAAAAATTGAGAACAGAAACAATGACGCAGCTAACATAGTTATAAGATTAACTGTTAACTGGTTAATTTCTAACAACATCTAACTAAACAAGTATATGCTGTGTGTTGACTTACCTTTGGATTTGGTTATATTCTTGCAATGACACTTTAAATCATTGCTGATAGTCTTACAGGCCATGTCAAGACTAATATCAAGGTTCAAAAGGTAATGGTACAAACAACTAATGTATTGCAGCAATTGTTTTGATAAACCATTATTAGCATTGCTAGTAACAGGGGCATTTGAAAGTGTATGAGAAATAGCAGTGTCAAAATATCAATGAAAGTCAAGCAAAAATTTGCATCATCTTTGATTTTTTGTAAGTTGATTTTATCTGCTCATTTATTTCAACAACTTTACAGCTTGTCATACTTTCTACATTTGCTGTTTGAGATTGTGACCTGCTATTTGTTGGTTGTTTGCAATTTACTTTTTACAACTCAGACTGATATTTTTTTTACAATTCACGTGTTACCCCAATTATAACTTTTGTAATGGTACTTGTCACTTCAATACAAACTTATTTGTGAAGTTTTAGACTTTGTTCTGATGCACAAATGTTGACAGGATTTAACGGAGATTTGGTATATGCTGGAGACAAACTTTCATCTACAACATGCTTCAACTTCAGTATCCACAATAGCGTTTTGATTTCTTTTTCACTTTTCATTTTTCCTCAATTTTTGTACAATTTCACTCTGTGCAGCGTCATGCTATCTGGCACATTAATGTTTGGCAACCTTTTTTTCTATTTGATTCATGTATATTTGTTTTCCTTTCTCTGTTTATTAGTTTTCTTGCTTTACTTCACTTTAGCATACATTTCTCATATTGACGTTACACCTTGTTAGAAATCGATTTGTACGCCATGTTTTTCTATTTGAAGATTGTTTGCTGATAATCATTTATACTTGAATATCTTTTGTTGAATGTGCTGCTGAGATTCAGTCTCGGCAACACATGATGGTACTTCCTTAATATACTACTATTTATACTCTTGATGCATTTTCCGTTTCAGTCTTGGTAGTACTTACTAGATTAAGGAGTTATAACACACCTTTACTTTTCCTCCTCATTCCTTGACACTTCTGAGGGTAAACAGTATATCTTAAACTGTAGCTGGAAGGTTTTCCACAACCACAATTACAACATAAGTTTGAACATAGTGCCACAAAATGTCACCAGAAAGACATAATGTGATTTACAGTTGATTATTGTTGTCTCTGAATTCCGGCAATGATGGAATTTTAGTTTAATCTGTCAATTACTGTTAGGAACCGTACGTATCTGTTCCAGAACAGATTGGTCGATTACTCGGTTGAGACCAAATGACTCGTATTGGCAGAAGTATATTTCATGTAATGTTTATTTTGCGTTGCAAAGATCACTCTTTGCAACTGTAGTAAGTATCTTATAATATATCTGTATACTGTTTTGTTGTGTTCTCTTGTGGCTTTGCCTATTGTCTCCATGTGATACTCGCAAATAATGTTTTGATGTATTTATCGGATTACAGCATAAGAATATTACTAGAGTAAAATATATTCTACTTGTGATATTATTTTTTAGTTTTTAGATGAATTCCTGATACGATTGAAGCTAAGAATAGAAATGATAGTCCATATCTGATTATGACAGGATAGTCGTTCAACACACAATAAACACAAGTTATTATCATCATTGGGCACAGTTTTTAAATACCTCAAACATGTGAAGAAAAGAAGCTGGAAAAATGTAAATCATTTGATGGCATATATTAATGCATATTTGTATTAATAGTACCTGTCCTTGTTGGTTTTATAATGGTTCCATGACTTTCAGCAAATCTTCAACATCTGCCCTCTACATATCTTCAACATCTGCCCTCTGCATATCTTCAACATCTGCCCTCTGCATATCTGCTGCATATTTTTAGAAAAGATTTGAAATAAAGTAAAAAAAAGATGCATCAATTGTTTTGGTATTTGTTGCACAAAAGACCTACCTTTTCTCCAATCAAATGAGGATATCATAAAGGTCATGGACCTAGCGCTAGGGTTATTCGTTTTAATTTAAAATAAGCCGTGAAATATAAATACATTTGACATGCTGTAGGACATATTGCAATCTGCAGAAGAGTGCAAGCTGTTTCATATTTATAATTCAATCGATGAAGATTTATCATTGGGCTGGACGAAGACTGTTCTGGGCATTATTTTTTTTTGCTACCGCGTCAACATCTAACCGCGATAGTTCCGAAAGAAAAAAATTCAGCTCTATAACAAATTTGGCTAAGAGCAATCCAGGAGATGATGCGCAGCTTGGATGTATATTGAACCTCGAAGTTTTATGGAGTGTTGACGTTGGTTCACCAATCTTCGCAACTCCAAGTATTGAATCTGATTTTCTGGTAACTTCCATTTTCTCGCCAAAGAATGTGACAAGAATGTAATTTATTACAAAAGTAGAGTTTGCAGAAAATCTTCAATCAAATTTGGAATTCTTTCAGTGCTTTAATTGCGTAAGGAAATTCATTTGTTTATAATATTCACCATAGTTTGGGCCCATAGTTTTTTAAAGATGAAATCTTAATTGCAAAAATGATGCTATACTTTAAAATTTAATCCAAATCCATCAGTATTCCATAAGTGATTTTCTTTTTCAAAAATAATATTGAATTTCGTACAAAAATATATATATAAATATATATGTATTTACTGACAATTTTTTTTAACTTGACTTCTATTGTGTAAAAAATATCTGTCATGTCATGTACTGAAATTCACGATGGCTAAATAATTTAGCCAGGAATACTTTCTTTAGAGCTTCTTACGCAACAACTTCAACTAATATTAAGGCAATTAAGACCATATAAAATCAATAATTTAAGTCATCAAAGTTTCAATTATGCTGAATAGAAAAACGTCTAGCAAGACTAAACGATTTAATTTATATTTTATGAAATTTATATCGTACGATTTGGGACTTTCAGGGAAATAGAAACCTTATTGTGCCAACAGTTATTCACGATGTTACATCTGTGTCGCTGCAACAAGGCTTAGTGCAGCACGGCTGGCCGGTTTCATTTGATGGCAATCATTTTCATGCTTCTCCTATAACTCATGATATTGATGGCGATGGAATTAATGATATCTGTGTTGTCAGTATCGAAGGGCACATTTTTTGGTTACAGGTGCTATTTCATGCTTCAAAAATTTCTTAAAAGTATTTTTTAGATAATTTTACAAAAATTTCATTTCAAATAAAACTCCCGAAAAAAAACAATCACGAATGTTATTCTTTACGGGCAAGAAAGTGAGAAAGGGCATGTTGAACAAGATAATGCCTTTTAGGTGCCCATTGTCCTCTTAGTTCTACAACAAATGTTATAAAATAAATTGATTGACCACATTGAGAGCTATGTCTCACAATGTTAAAAAATATCTATTACAGAGAATGGAACATTTCTAAAGGTAATTTTTAAGCTTCTTTTTGGAATAATTTGAAAGATTTTTTTATCTATTTTGCTGTACACTAAACCCCCCAACACTTGCTATTTTCATTTTTTTATATGTATATTTTGCATTGGCTATATAAGCATGCACATGTTAATATTGAGTTTGCAGATGGGTGAGCAAGGCCACTACTTGCAGGAGTATCACGTTCATATACCTGCCTTGAGAGTGCACAAAAATTGGTACGTAAAATTTTTAAATGTATAAATAAATATAATATTTCTATTTGTACATTTTTTCTTGAACTTGTTATATATGTGCATATGCTTATGTATATATGTTTATACTATAATTCTTTAGAATATTGAAGCTTTACTTATTTTATAGATCCTGTATTTTGTATTCGAGTCCTAATTATATGTGCTTAAAATAGCCTTAAATAGATTATAAACATCTTGCTCTGACTAATGTCCGGCGATATTGTGGTAGGAAAAGAAAGCTCGGAGTAATATTTCAAAACTTATAGTATACATTATATATATTTATATATAATGTATACTATTTACATTATTACATATGCACCTGCATATTTGCAGAATTAATGTATAAATGATATTATCAATATAAAACTATTGGTATGCACGTGTATATTAAAGGAACACGTTGCTGTATTATAATTTTTGTAATGAATCTTTTTTAACACGAATTTGAGGTATGAAGGACTTGAATCGAATGCTACTGATCCATTTGCTGGCCTTGCATTTTTTGCAAGTATCGATGGCAGCCCGTTGAATCGTAATAGCACTCTTGGCCGAACTGCTGATGCAGATCATGGTCCTTTATTTGCGGTAAATGAATTTCTCAATTGAACATTGAACTTTGGGTTAAAAGTTCTAAAATTTTAAAGTATTAAGGATACTTTTGAAATCTGAAGAAGTCGGGAAAAATTTAGCTGCAATCCATACTAATAGAAATTTAATTTTTCCAGGTACAAATTGGAAATTTCCTCATTTTTTTAAATTCTTAGTTTACATCAGCAGTGTACTGTGGTCTTTTTCAATAAATTATCATGGTAACATGAGAGCTAAAAAGCTTTATAAATATTCACTACCTATCCCATACGAATAATAGCCAATTTTATTGAAAGCGTATGTTCTTCCGCATAAATTTTTTATCATTTATTTTTTGTGGTAATTTTTGAAATTGACAGAATGTAAACTTGAAGTGTACAACAAACTTAGGAATAAGATCTTGTATTAGAAAGAAGTACTTTAAGAAGAGAATCAAAAGAACACGAGAACGTCATTGAAGTTTGATATGACTGAACTCACAGGAGAAACTGGGAATCAGTGGCACTTCCACTAATTAAGTGTAAGAAACTATCACACAGGAAGCAATAACAAAGCAGAGAGAAAACAAAAAAGGAAGAATATGAATAGATAAATTACACAAAAGCAAATCTAGTCAATCTGGTTGGTCAATAATACACGTTTTTATATGCTTGTGTAAGGTGAGTCATCAGTTGGCCTAGAACAGAAAAATATTTGTTTAATATCCATAGAATATGTCTTGAAGTAGCACTTGATGGTTTGCGTATAAATCAAGAACAGTTCACTGTTGACATCCTTCATGCAACCCACAAGAAATATTATAGTATATATTCCAAGAATCTGGCGAGTCATTGATCGATTTCAATATAGAAATGAACAAATCATGCAGTTCTAGACACAGATTGCATATATAAATCATGTAGAGTTTATATGGGTCGGAAGTAGCAGAAAAGTGTTTCAGTAACATTTTTTTCCATTTGAAAAAGCAAACTTTGCTGTCAGATTAAAAATATATATCAGCCACTAACCTTTTGTTTGGAATTATCAAATTCTATAATTAAGTTCGACGTTTTATTCGTTTGCAATCTTTAAGTATTTTATCTCAACTGTTATTAAACTGAATTGTGCTGAACTGATCTGTAACTAACTAGATTTGCTTTGAACTGAGGATAATTAGTCTAATTTTCTTTTCTGAGCTGAAAGTAATAAAGCATTTTAATATAATTTTTTTTGCAGCGTGACTCAGATGCAGGGAAAAAACGTCGTTTAGATACCAATGAGAATGAAAAAGATATAATTGATAGTAATGAAAATGGGGAAGAATCTTATGGTGAATGGTTATCAGGATTTGAAGACGTATATTCATCTGCCTACATGGGAGATGACCTGATGGCAGGGTACGTATGCATATTTTGTTTCATGAAATATTAATTGGTCCACTCTTTATAAATTATGTTCAGAATATTTTTCTTGAACTTTAACTTGCTCACTATAAATGTGATGTGCACTGTGTTTCTGTAAACTCTAATTGGTCCATGGTGGATTTCTTGTATACTTTGAAACTTTTTTGGTTATTTTTATTGGTGTATTAATAACAAAATTTGATTACTAGGAATTATAGCGTTGCTATTGGCAAGTTTAAATATAAATGAGCAAATTTCTAGCCAAGATTATAAAAGAATCAATTTTTATTTTATTTCCAAAGTTTTTTTGTACTTTGTCGATTGTACTAAAAGTTAATGTACCTATTTTTATAATGTCTCCTTTTTTAAATAGAATGTATATTACAGCTATGAATGTTGTATTCTAGAACAATGCTAGGTTGAAAAGAATTGTGTACTTCAATCTTTATTAGTGCTCTGTTTCTCCTAATTTTTCTCTGCGCTGTACCTTTGTATCTCTGTGGTATGCCATAAACTATTATTGAACTTCATATCAGTGTATCATATGCACTGAGACTGTGTACAGATATTGACTAACATAATATGAACACTTTTCATTCTAATGTAACAGATACTGGGAGGCGGAAAAGTTTGGGGGGTCTTTCAATAATTTTGGAACTGAGACCGATTCTGAATTTATAAATGTGGATGTGCATTGCCTGTCATCGCCTGTTATGGCGGATATTGATGGAGATGGAAATGCCGAAATGATTATTGCTGTAAGTGAAATAAAGTTTCATTTTTTTGCCTAGAGTATTTGCTGTGAAGAATGCTAGCGGATGTGCAGTAGATGAGCCTATGTGGCTCTGAACACAGCTTGCCATTACAATTCATATTCAATGATCCGTATAAAACTGGTTAAGTCTGCTTACATTATTTAGTCTTGGTGACCTTGACTTCAAGAACATTTTTGTGTTTTTTACATATAATTGTATTTGGTACTGGTGGTAGAAATTTCACGTTCAAGAAATGAAGCTCATAATTCCATTTTCCCACAAACAATAAATAGATTGAAAATTTGTATATATTTATTTTTGTCAGATGTGCATATCATGCAAAACAAAAATAGTAATCGCTAATTTTTTTCTGTTTAGTAGATTAGAAGCATTCAAAAATAAGTAAAGTGGACCATGCATTAATCGACACTTCTGGTCCAGATTATTAAAATTTATAACTTTCTGTATATAGTTGTAATGTTTAAAAGAAAAAATTTATTGTTGAATGTGTAGTTTTTCAATGTCATTGACATCTTGTGAGAGGTTGAGCTATAGCGTTGAAAGATTTGGCAGAGTACAAGTAAAACGCAAGAAAAGCTCAGTGGAAATATAATGGAAAAAAAGAGGCATTTTTGTGAAAATTTTCTGCCTACTTCAACATGAATATTATTCTAAATTGCACTATAACGATTCTAAAACTCGTATATTTCACTTTTCCAGCTTTTTGTACCCAATAAAGTTAATCTATCATGAATTTTTTGTACATTTTTAGGTTAGCTACTTTTTTGACAGGCAGAAGTATTCAAATGGGGTGGGCCTTCCTCCTGGTACTGATCCTGGCAATTATGTCGGAGGAGGGTTGCTTGCCTTCGATTTTGCCCTGAAAGACTGGGTTTGGATGCAGGTATGTGGATTTGTATCGATTTTTTTCTCTCGTCTCTGATTTGCACTTTTTCTAACAAGAAAGATGTTAACCTTTCAGATGGTATTGATAACTTTGATCTTTTGGAAAACCAAACTTTTAACTGAAAGGTTTCAAATGTTTTGAATGTGTAATATGCTTCTCTATGAGATCAAAATTTATTGCTCTAAATTTAGAATTTTTGATGAAAGAATGGTGGGGTCTGAAGCAGAGCTAAAATTCAAACTCTATATAACGTATATATGCATACATTTATACATATCTTTTAAGATTTATATATAAATTCACATTTTCTTAACTATTTCTAGCATATAGATTTGACTACTGATGTAGTTCCTCGCCCTGCTTTTATATATGCCTCCCCGACCATTGCAGACCTTGATGGCAATGGTAAGAAAGGGAATACATACATTTATATGTAAATGTATACATTTTTTGTTATCTATTTCAATCTTTAGAGCATAAGCTCTATGTTTTTGCAATTTTTGCAATATTTTTGTTCAGGTATTTGTATTAGATAACGACAGTTAGAAAATTTGCACGGCATTAGTTCAATGACATCTATTTTTGAAGCCAACAAATACGAATCAAGCTTTATTTGCGATTGTGAATGAATCAATAATCCAATTAAAATGACTTGCTCTTTTTTAGGTAAAAAATGTTGCATTACTTGAAAATTCAGCTTAATGTAGAAATTAAGAAGTGCATATTCATGATAAATATTTGTTTTTTATGCACAAAGACTCTTGTGAAAATTCGTTCATTTTTTGCTTTTCTCATTGGCTTTTTTATCGTGCTTAAAGAATTTTGTTTTATTATAGGAAGACTGGAAGTTATAATAGGTACATGTACTGGATTAGTATATGCATTTGATGCTGCAGGAGGATACATACTGAAGGGATTTCCTGTACAACTAGGTGAAATTCATGCCCAAATCGTGGTTGCGGATATGGTAGAAGACGAGGTAAATCAATGAAAATTGACATTATTCGATTACAAATGTATAAATTATTGTATCATGTCTATTTCAGTGAAATATCTTTGTACTCCCCAGAACTGCGTAGTTGAACCATCAAAGTTATGAAAAAGGCACCAATTTGCTTTTCTATTAATATAATTACTAATGTAACTGCGTCTTTCTCACTGCACTGCAGTCGATTTGAATTGTTAATTTTGAAGGTTCTGAATCAAATAAGTTTTGAACTTCTTCACCTAGTACGTTCGTACCTATATCGAAAAAACGGACCGAAAAACACATGGACAATCAAATTAATTCTATTTTTTATAATAATATGAAAGAGCAAGTTTAGTTTGATTGTCTAAAGAGTATTTTAGGAGTCACAAATTCTTTCAGAAATTTGAATTCGATGACTTACTATTGAAGTTTAACTTCTCTCTCTTATATTGGCTGCTGTTGAAGCCACATTTCTCTGGGCAGGGGTCTAATTTAAGTGCCTCACTTGAACAAAATTTAGGAAAGCCTTCTTCAGAATGATATCAGGCACGTCAAAGCTTCTTTAACCTTTTAAATAGTACTGGAAAACCTGACCTTTTTAACAAAAATGAGCAAAATCATTATGCGCAAAAAGTCAAAAAGCATGTTTTGGACTCTTCAAATCTCCTTACGCAATTGGTCAGTGACTTCTTTTAGTACCAATCATTGATTTTTATATCTTCAAACTAAGGGCCTAGAGCTTGTCATAGGAGATATGGAAGGAAATATTGTTCTCATGAAGGGAGATGGAAGCATAGTATGGCGTAGACAAACTGGGTAAGAAATGCATACAATTATTATTTTTTACATAACTTGATTCAATTTATGAAAGAAACGTTTTCTTCAGCGAGCACATCTATACTGGAATAAAAATTGTTCTTTTTGAATATCAATGATTCACTGAGTGCATTGCACATTTTATGATGGTGCAATTGGTTGTACTGAAGTAAACTGCTGTACGGATTTAGAATTTCAAAGTGAAATTGTTTTATATTAGTATTAGAAATGACATAACTTTTTTTCTAGAACGCTTGGCAAGTTTCTCGGGAAAAGTATGTAAATAATATGTTTTGAAATTTTTTTACTTGAGCAAAATAATTTGCTGTAACTTGAATTTTTGTATTATTTACATTTGTAGTGGTAAAATGAGCAATTCGGCAGTAATTGGTGATGTTAATGGTGATGGGAGACTGGACATTGTTGCTGCAATAAATTCCCCCCAGGGGGAAGGGTATATTTGGGTACTCGATGCAGAAACAGGTCAAGATGTAATGCTGGACGGTCCAATTCGTATCGGAGTCACTGGGAAGCTTGACGAAGGTTTTTTTCTTAATATTTTTTTAATTATTACCACTCATCGTGTCCTGACTCGACAAGTGTGGCTTGTTTTGGTTATCTGCATTAACACCCCCTATAGAACAATTTTAAAATTACCCCTTTAACCCCCTCATTAAAACGGTTTGGCTGCAGAGAAAAAATAAGTAATTTTACTGGATTTCTTTGCGTTATTAAAAATTTATAACATTGCATTTATTATTGGAGATAGTTCCTACATAGTTTAAAATGGCAGGTCATTTTCACAATTTTTATTTTCTTGCAATTATGAAGTCGTCAATAAATTGAAGAAATACAATTTACAATAGAGTTCTCTGCCATCCAATAAGATTTTGTTGTTTGCATTGTAAATTTATATGCTGTTTGTGCATCTGTTTCAGATTCTACCATTGGAGGAACAAGTTTGAGCGCTGCTCCCTTATTAGTTAATCTTAATCAAGAGCGAGTTTCTAGGTACACTTTTTTTAATGCTAGTGTAAGCTTTTGTTTATGCAAATGTTCCTTAATATTAGATACGGTCATAACAATATTAGAGTATTTATCAAGAAATATAAAATTTGGATAAAAATGAATGAAAGGAATAAAATATTTGTCTTTTTTTACCGACTTTACATTTTTTTTAAATTTCTATTCAAAATTGAGTTCTTTACCCTCATAACAGAAAATTTGTGAAGTTCTGCACCAACAAGATTATTGAACTTTTAGAACCATTCGTACTATTTTCTGCATAATGTTATTATTTATGCAGATCAATCCACCTTAATGCACCTCATCATGATATGCACTCTTTTAAATCTGCCTCATTTACATGACGGGCATGTTGTATTCGTGCGATAGTTTTATGGATTATATGGAAAGATATATAAAAATACCTTATGACCTCCGAAGACTTTGTATATGTTTTATTGATTTTTTACGCACTATCTAATCTGTTGCATCAACTTTGTTTTTTGATTTTGGTGGCAAATATATATAGATATCTGCACTGTCCCCAAGTACCTGGCACTAACCAAATGTCACAATCATAAAAAGGCAAAACATATGCCTTTTGAAGTAAATACGCACAATTTAAGCATAGTCTTTTGTTTGGGAGAGTATTTCTATAGATAATTAGATGAGCTGTGTTTGTTATATAGATATGCACATTTGTTAATGCAGTGAAAATAGAGGGCTTCATATTGTTGTACCCAGCGTAGATGGTCATATTTATATTATAAATGGGCGAACTCGATGTATTCGGAGAATTGATATTGGACAGATGGGAGAAGGAGCACATATGTATTCGCAGGTAGTTTTGTTATTATATACGAATGTATATTGTATGCATGTACAGTTCAATTACGGCGTGCTATATAGATTTATACATTCTTGTACATATATGCATTGATAAAAATATGCATATATTTGCATTTTACACTGACGCATGAACACATACGTACATGCATGTAAATGGCACCAATTCAATAAAGATTTTATCGGATAGGTTCTTGCTACTGATATTGATGGGCAGCTTTCTCTCATTCTAAGTACTATGAGTGGTGCAATTACAGCACTTGGCACTGGCTTACCCTCAGATCCTTATAATCTATGGGAAAGTCCTATTCGTGGAGGGTACATTCAGAATTTCATAAATATACTTAATGTAACCTTTGATAATATTATCAAATACTTCTTTCACAATGAATGTATTATCCATATTGTGTCTTACGCAGTGGCTTTTTTGGAAATAATGCAATGCATTTCTTTTTATAATTTTGGCATGATAATGAAATAGACTGTTTATTTGATCTTGTTCTTAAAATATATTGAAATTTGCTGGAGGGTTTTTCTTGTATTTCATTAAGCATTAATTGGTGAATTATATCCACAATACGGCATCCAACAGTTTCATTGGTGCTATCTGAATGCTTAGTTAAGATTGCACCGATGAAATTCAATGAAGAATATTTTCATCTAAAAAAACAAATTTCAGGCATTTTTTATTTACAAGCTAATAGATACTGGTCATACGGAAATTTCTAAGTAGTTGCTTGGAATATTGCAGTTTTGAAATAACTTTTGAAGTTGTTCTAGCAATAAATGCCGTTTGAAAAAGTTGATTTTTTGCAAATACAGCGTGCCTTCTTAACATCAGCAAATATTATTAAGCCAATAATATTGCGGCAAAATCTTGTAATTCTAGCTGAGAAAATCAATTTTTCAGTAAAAATTTCCTAACTTTTAATATTTGATATCCAATGTATTTCAGATTATATTTTTTGCCATATTATGGCTGTTTTTAGATTAAATGGCTTTGTGCATGGGTCGCACCAAGGAGTATTTTTTTTAAGTTACAGCAAATCATGGCAACCTTCCCTGAATGTTGAATTTGAGGTAAAATAGATTATGCGCATGCTCATGATCTATATTAAGACAATGCAGATGAATGGATATTGATTGATTTGTACATTCATCCTGCTGCACTCACGGACTGTTCTATATGTACATGTACAATTTATTCATATATATATGTATAAGCTGATACTTCAGCGACACAAAAATTTAACGATGTTGAATGCATGAGCACAAACTGACCTTATTCGAGCCAATCATGCCTAAAAACAACCAATGTCAGTTAAATTTATGCAATTTTTATAATCTAAAATATTCATTATAATTCAACATGCTTTGTTGATATACTTTAATTAATATCACCGACAAGATGAACACAAATATTTATGAAAGATGCAGAAAAACTCAATCGTGCCGTGTAGTATGATTCGTTTTTTTGTTCATTTGAGATTCTGGACTACAGATGGAATGAAAAGAGCTGGAAGAAAGTAGTGGGTAAAGATAAATATTCAGTTGAAATACTCTTGGGTCCAAAACGAAGATTAGCATTCAAACAGGTATTATTATGATCGAATTTTTCTTTTCCGCATGTATTTATGCTGATGCATATAAATATAAATTGTAGTGATATCTGTGTTTTTAGTTGGTGAAGCAGGTAAATATGAATATTCGAAATGGTGCATGAGAAATGCATTGGTAGATGTAGATCTCATTATTTGCATGTACATATGTATGCATGTGCGATGACAGATCTTTTTTCTGGGTTATTGTAGGGATATTCTGAGCCTGGGAGGTTTGTGGCAAATCTACTAGTGAATATGCCAACAAACACTGAACTACATATTACCATGGTCACTGATAGTGGGCTATATTTTGATCATAGGTACATATTTTAAGAATTGCATATATATTAGATACATGAACATGATTTAAATATTCATTATTTTAGTCATATTTTAGTGTGGATAATGCTTTTAATGCTGCATATTTTTTAGACTTTGTATATTTAATTTTCTGTTCTTCAGTTCCAGCATACAGCTCGTTTTAATGGTCCAGTTCCTATAATTTATATATATATATGTGGTGTATAGTGTATTCCATCAAAAGTATAAAAATATGAAAATGACATTTCCATTGAGTTGATTTTGAATTTCAACATGTTTCTTGTTGCTGGATGATAATTTTTTAATTTTACATAGGATGAAAGTGGAGCACATGACTGGAATTTCAAAGTATTTTGAACTTCTGATGGTGGCCCCACTGTTAGTAACAACGTTGATACTGCTCATCATGTTTAAATACATATAACATGCATCAATGTTTTTTTATTTTGGATTTAAATATTAGAAAAAAATGTGAAATGACGTCTCTTCTGGATGAGAGGTTATGCTTTTGTTTCAGAATATGTTTTGAATTCACTTTTAGCACTGTTTGCTGATCGACAAGTTCACTTAGCATGGTAGCCAGTCGAAAGTACTAGCCAGACCGTATTTAAACTTCCTATTTCGACCTGGTTCTTAATTAGTGGTAGGGCAAATGGACAGAATAGTATTTATTACAACAAAATAAGCATTCTTGTGAAAACAAAGCATTATTATATATTAGCATTGCATTACAAATATTTTAATGTTGTTAATTTAATCGGATTATCATTTTATCGCAAATCGGTAAAATAAAAACAATTGATGCAAAAAATCTTTATTTTGGGGGTCAAATCTGCCTAAAAACTTAAATATATTTCATTTTAGGAAGCATTCAAGGTGCTAAATGTATCAACTTTTTAGCCAAAATTGGAAAATTGATTTTTATTCATAAACATTTCATTCTTTCAGCTGGCTGGCTAGTCAGTGCAAGCTGCCAATGGGTAAATGCTACTGTGAATGAATATTTTTTTGTTGCACTTTTACTTTTTCGACTGTATAGTAAAACATCTACAAATTAATCACACTTGCATCCAAGGTTTCAGTCCAAAAGAATTATCATAAACGGTGGGTAATTTAGAAGATTTCCACTCTATGTCGGTCGGCTTGGTTATTAATCGGTAATATGCGATTACTGCAGGCTGTTTGGGAAAATGTTATCTCTCAAGCTATTTGCCTTTGACTGCTGTACATTGCTTCACCAGATTCTGGTATAATGATGCCTAGTGTGCACTCATTTTGCAGTATTGATGCCAAACTCTTTTTATGAAAATGTCTAACTATGTGACCATTTTTTGTTTCCAGGTGAGTTAAGTATATGATGTTGGTCTTCCAAAAGTTTTAGATTTAAATACTATTAGAAATTTAAAATATTTCATCTATTCAAGTGACTGTACTATAATTACATTGTTATTTCAGCATAGCAGTTTCGTGATGTATTGATAGCCCAACCATTTTGCATTGTGTGAGATATTGAATCTAACAACGTATCAATATATGTAGCTTACGTGACCTCAAAACTCTCCTTTTCATAACATTTCAACAATGAAAGAACACTTGATCTACTTATCAATAGTCATTGCGCATTTTAAGAGATGCATAAGTTACATAGGCTAAGATGCTGTTAGGCGCCTTGTCTGAGTTTGGATCGATAAAATATTTGCACCTCAACCATGCGATTCATAAATCTGATTCGTCGACTACTCGAGTCCTAAATTCGTAACGGTCAAGTTCGACGCGATAAATCTGATAAAATTCACGCATCCAACCACAATATGAGCTAATTTCGTATGTCAAAGATTCTTGAGGCGTTGATCGCCAAAGGAAGGCGGGCCAAGAGAGTTCGGGATCAAAAAGAAGTCGTTTTTGGCCTTGTTGACCTAACCACACGGATTGAACAACATGAGCGGATAATATCAAAGGGCGGTGTCCAATCTCTTGTCGATCTTCTACGAAAAACACAAGATGTTGAAGTTCAACGGCTTAGTGCTCTTGGACTCGCTAATTGTGCAGCGAGCATTGTCGTTCCCCTTAAGGTGGTCGAAGAAGCCCTGGAGTTGATGGTCAAATTCATGAATAATGAAGATGCCGACTTAATTCTAAAACAGTATTGCGCACTGACTATTGGAAATTTGGCAGTGAACGCCGTCCATCATGACGGACTTGCTAAGTTTGGCCTGATCAGAGCTCTATTCACGCTTCTTAAAACCGAAGATGCTGAAAGTGGAAGGTACGTATCCTTTGCTTTAAGTAACTTGACGACAAGTGTACTCTGTCGAGATCGGATTGCAACGGAAGGAGGCATAAAAATAATAATTGATCTAGCTTGTAGTGAAAATTTAAGCACACAAAAGCAAGCACTCTCTGCGCTTCGTGGTATGTGTATATCCTATACATACAGAGTAGAATTAATCGAATCCGGAGGGTTGGATCCCATTGTTCTTTTAGCTCGTTCAGATAATATTGAAGTCCTTAAGAATGTTGCAACAGTCCTCAATTGCCTTAGTGCGGTCAATGAAATAAAGGTGTGAAATCCAATGACCTGAATTCCCATTTGGCTATAAATTCTTTGCCATATTCAGATAAATTTCACATTTAAGATAAATTTAACAATCCCTACAAAAAAATTTAAGCTGCTGATTATTAAGCTTACCTTGTTAAAACATTTACACAATTGCTTTTTTAAATGTGAGCATGTTCGTATTTTTATTTTGCTTGAAGAAATCCTAAAGACCAGTCTCGTCATGATGCTTACATAATTATAAAAGCTATTTTTACCTTTTAAATTTCTCTTTTTAAAGGAAATCAATCAGCCAAATATTTCGTCTTTATTTTCCAATTATTTGCAAATAAACTGTGCACAAGCTTATTAACATGTCGTTGTTCCTTTCTCATGCAGGTAGAAATTGCAAACAGAACTATCGCAAATCTTATCGGCATGATGATGAGTGGGGACCCTGAAACTGAAGGACACAGTACTTGGGCTATAGCAAACTTGCTAGAGATGCCAATACTTCATAGTAAGTTTATCGAAGAGAATGGTATTCCTCCTCTTGTTGCTCTAACGCACTGCAGCCATAGAATTTCAAAGCAAGAATCTCTTCGTGCAATCTCGTATCTTGCTGCAAATATAGATACCCACAAATCGATGCTCAGCCACAACATTCTCTGTTATTTAATTGATGCGCTCTCTATGCCGTATGAAGACATTCGATATTTAGCGATGCTCAGTCTTGCAAATTTTTCCACATCAGTATTGAACCAAGTTAAAATGATTAAAAGTGGGATATTACAGCCTTTGGTTGATATAGCAAAACCTGGGGATAAACTTCCTGAAACCTGCCGGTTTGCGGCACTTGCCTTATTTAACATGTCAACCTCTTTTTCAAACCATACATCTTTACTGGAAGCAAAAATTTTACCAATGGTTTTTAGTCTCTGCAAGTCAACAGATCAACTGACTCTATATTACATTGGTGGTACTCTATCGAATCTCTCTTGTTTCTCAGCAAATCATGTCCAAATTCTTGAAGAGGGGGGGTTGCAGTCTATTTTTTTGCTGGTTCTTACTACCAACCCCGATGTGCATCAGCAAGGGGCTGCAGCACTACGAGGACTGTCTACTTCATTTCAGAATAAGATAAAAATTGTGCAAGAGGGGGGTTTAGAACCCCTGATTGAATTACTTCAGAGTGAGGTGAATCCATATGCATTTACATAGCAGACTACAGACGTAATGAATTTCTTGGTACTACCAATTAATTTGCTATATCTGGAAAGCGGAACTCTATTTATTTGTATTTTTAAAGGAAATTTATTATATCCAAAGTTTATCGTACATATATAAGCTTGATGCAATTTTCGTATGTACATTTAATGATTGCTTCCTAAATTTAAGATATTGAAAATTGTCCAACTTCAGTTCTGTCTCTCTACTTTCTAAGCGTCAATTATTCCAAAAAAAGTTCTCAACCTTAAAACTGCAGTCATCAAGGAAGTTAAGAAAATTGTGTTGCTTTTAATTTTTTCGTTTTTATACTGGAAATCCTACCCTAATTGATTTTAATTTGTTGGTTTATTCATAAAATATCATACAACTTTAACTATTTATTGCTAAAATTAAATTTATCATCATGCCAATATTTAGGATATTGATGTTCTCAGAGAGGTATGTGCAGCCATGTGTAACCTCTCCAGAGCCCCCCAAAATAAGCCAGAAATAGGAAAATCTGGCGCAGTGAGTGGACTTCTGAGTCTCGCCCTACACGATGACTCCATGATAGCCTGTCACAGTTCCAAATGTCTATCCAACATTTCCGAGCACCCAGAAAATGTTTGTGTTCTTGCAAAAGAAACTAGCCTTCCTTTGATCCTTTCAGCAATGCGCAGCCCGTATGTAGAAGTACAGAGAGATGCGGGAAGAATTTTGAGCAACGTGTGTGCTGATCAACTTTCTTCTAATAGAGTTATTGGATTGGATGGTCACCAGCTATTTACATCGTATCTTTTGAGTCAAGATTCGGCCTGCTGTCAAATCGGCGCACTCGGCATTAGTAATTTATCTGTGTTTAATGAGAATAGGATAACAGTCATGACCTCTGGGGCATTAGAACCCCTATGTGCCTTATCGAGATGTAAAGATGTTGAAGTTGAAACTCGAAGATATGCGTTGAAAGCAATTTCAAATTTAGCCTGTTGCGTTGAGAACCATCTCGTGTTCTTCAAAGAGGTAATATTATAAAAAAAATGCCCAGAAATGAGTTTTAGAGAGGTTTTCAATGATGTGTATTACTATAGAAGAGTTGTTAAATATTTATACCATTTCTCTATATTGGTTAATAGGAATAATGTGAGTTAAATTTAAAGAAAACCATAGAAGTAACTGTAATATTAGCTATATAAAATAAACTGAGTTATATTAAGCAACTTTTTTTTAACAGGCAGTAGTGCCCATGCTGATTGACTTGAGTAATACAGAAGACTTGCACATCCACCAATATGCATCTTTTGCAATTTCTAAAATTGGTCAAAACCCCAAATTCCGCCAACGCCTATCTGATGAGGGAGGCCTTGAACCTGTCTTCTATCTCTCCAATAAATGTACAGAGGATATTTTACACCAAGTTTTAGCCTGTCTATGTTCCTTCTCTTTTCTCAGTGAAAATAAGACAAAGATATCAAACTATAGAGACATAAAATTATTTATATCTCTTATACGCTCCCCGCTGACCAATGTGGCAAAAATGGCATGCTGTATGTTTGCAAATATCTGCGAACTGGATGAGAATTTAGCTGAAGTTTTTAACTCAGGGGGTCTTTCTTTTCTACTTGAAGCAGCTGAGAATAGTAGTAGTGAAGTGTCTTGTGAAGCCATTCGAGCAATTGGTAACTTGTGCCGAAATCACAGCTATAGCCAATATGTCATTAAAAATGGGTCTCTACCCAATTTGATTGACAAACTGCATAAGGAATTGGATTCAAGTGCATCGTTAAGGTGCATGGCTGCATTGGCCCTTTGCAATATCAGTTCCAACACAAATAACCATGAAGAATTAGTTTCTGCTGGACTCCTTAATGCAGTCATAGGAATTGTGAAGTCTTCGCAAGAGCTGGACAGCCAGTTTGATGAAGAAGTGGTGAGATATTCTCTACTGATTATTGGAAATTTATCAGCTCAATATGATAATAATAAAGTTATCATGGTTGAATGCTTGGAGCTACTCTCTAAATGCCATCAGTATAAAGACTTAAAAATATGTAAGTACGGCATGTTTGCATTAGGAAATTTGAGCACAAGAGACGAAAATTTAGAAGATATAGATAAAAACTGTGGCATCAAACCCTTCATATGCAGCTCATTTTATTCAAAACAGTTAGGAGCTAGTATCCAGTTTCAGGCAGTTTTGGCTCTAAGAGGGCTATCAAGCCACCCCTCAACACGACCCAAGGTGATTGATGAGGGTGGTCTGGAGCCAATTTTACAGGCTTCAAGGTCCAAGTCAATAGAAGTGCAAAGAGAAGCTGCAGCAGTGTTGAGGAATCTGTGTTGTGTAACGGAGAGCAAGAAGGCTATGGTCGATGGCGGAGTCTTGCCACATCTCATTGAATTATGCACTTCTCAAGATTCACAAATTATCACTCATGCTGCATGTGGATTGGCTAACCTCGTTGAAATGAACAATCAAGATATATTGGATCGAATTATTGAAAGTGGGTGCGTAAGATTGCTTCTAATGTTAATTCGGAGGGGTCAGCTGGAGGCAAAAGATATAGATGCGATGAGTAAATCTTATAGAGAATCCTGTCGAGAAGGAGTACGATGTATAGCTTTTTTGTCCTCTACCAACAAATCTCACTCCCATCTTATGGAGGCTGGTGCACCAGTAGAAGTTGCTTTGCTACTTAAACATCAACTAGAAATAATTGACAAAAATGCCAAAGAGAATCAGCAGTGCCTACTTTTATCTGTGCAGTATGGTATGTTAGCCCTTGGAAACCTAGCCTTAAATCCTGCTACTCATCAAAATTTAATTCAAATTGGGATTTTGAATATTCTACTTAGCCCAAAAGTTGTTTGTATTGATGATGTCGAGGTACGCCGTCGCGTTGCATATGCATTAAATAACTTGGCATCAAACAAGTCAATCTTTTTTGCATTTGAACCTTCAAAAATCATGCAGGAATTGATATTCTTGCTGTTTGACATAGATGATGATGTTTGCCTCCATGCACTTACTGCGGTTCGAAGACTTGCTGCATCGCAATCATCTCGTACTATAATGTACAAGCTCAGGCTGTTAGATGTGCTGATACAGCTCTGTGAGAAAACTTGTCTGCATACTATACGAGAACTTGTTGCAACACTTTGTAACTTGTCAATAGATACTTGTGCAAAAATGGAGATTGTTGAAATTGGTTTTCAGGCATATATTGATACTTTCATTAACTTTACTGATGATGTAACAACTCTACTGGCTGTAACTCTGCTTGCAAATCTTGCTGAAATTTCCGAAAACCATGATGCAATGGCAGTAGAAAATGTTTTGGAACAAATGATTCTCTTACTTTCATCTGCAAAGGCAAATGGTATTCAGCGAGAAATCACTCGGTGTATTGCTAACTTTCTTGGTGAGGGTGTCATTTTGAAGAACAGCTTGCCGGACAATACCCTAAGTACTTTGAACTTTATGATCAGTAGTTTGGATGATGCTACTTGCATCTTTGCAGTGCTAGGATTTAGCAACCTCTCTACAGACTCTTCTTACCACGCAAAAATTTTGAATGATGGTGCTCTGGTATCTCTCTTTTCAGTCATAAAACGCAGTGATTGTAGCTACGAAGTACAGAATTATGCGATTCAAGCTCTTTCCAATATTTCATTTTACATGAACAACCATGAAAGCTTGATTAATGCCAATATATTTTCCCTTTTTATTGATGCATTGAAAGAAAATCATAATGAGGATGTCACTAGCAGAATTGTACTTTGCATTTCGAATTTTGCTTGTAACCCTAATCATCATGTACAGTTGGTCGAATCTGGGATAGTAGAAGTTACAATGCGCCTTCTACAAGCTAATCATGATGCAATTATTTTGAATGCAGTTACAGCTGTTCATGGGTTTTCGAGCAGTAAAGTACTACAAAATTCCATAATTGCATTTGGAGGAGTGCCATTTATATTGAATCTGTGCTGTAGTTCTGATGTTAGAATTCAAAGAGAAGCTCTATGGGTGGTGTGTAATTTCAGCCAATCTGGATTTTCTGCATTTGATCCAAAATTAGTTTTTGAAGCATTGACGCTCGAAAGAGTTATAGCAATTTTGGGTCAAGAAGAGCATGTATTCATTATGTTTGGAGCTCTCCTCATAGGCAACATTGCTGCGCAGTATAATGACTTGAACCACAATATAATTAGAGAACAAATTTTAGTTCCTCTGATAAATGCCACCTCCACTATTAAGGATAGAGAAGCGCAACGATGCATTGCCTTTTCCTTGATGAATATCTGTGTTGACCCTCTTCATAGGAGCCTCGTAGTACATCTTGGAGGTATTTCTTCTCTTATTTCAATAGCTCTGAGTTCCACACCTGATTATGCATACATAGCGATTACTACATTGCGTGCAATATCATGCTTTTCTGGTTATCGTCGAAACATAATTAATAAAGGAGGAGCGGCAATATTAAATTCAAAAAAACTATTCGAATTAGATTTACCTACTCAACTGGAGCTTGCTTGTATGTTAAGTGCCCTATCTTTGAATGAAATGAACAAGCTAGATTTGGCGCCATT
This sequence comes from Vaucheria bursata, assembly GCA_032358265.1. NCBI lineage: Eukaryota > Xanthophyceae > Vaucheriales > Vaucheriaceae > Vaucheria > Vaucheria bursata. Next base: position 19,903 of record JAULBW010036913.1, on the reverse strand, counting down.
GGCTGATACCATGCTGTCTTTACTTTTATTTACCATAGAAAAAAGCTACAAGACGGCTCATTTATTAATGTCGGCAGTTGCAAATATCAGCGAAAATGAAAATCTCCACAAACACTTAGTGTCCAATGATATGATGGAAAAGATGATGCAAATTTTTTCTTGTCCTATGACACTAGAGAAAAATGGTGACCTAGTACTTTTGGAAAGAGAATATACTCGATTTCTTGGAAATATTTCTTCTAATTTTAGCATGCAAAATGTCTTGATACATCATGGTATTTCAGTCACTTTAAGTTTTGCTTTGTCTAGAAACGATTGCGTCACCCATAGATTTGCTTCCTTGGCCTTGATGAACATGTTTTCCAATAAAGATAATGAGGCCCACAAGCTTCTACATCAATCAGACGTGCTTGAGAAATTGTGCAAGGCTTGTAAAGTAGATGCTGATAAAAGCACATATGACCTGGAGGCACTAAGATATGCATGTCTTGCACTAGGACATGCATCTACAAAGGAACTACATCATTCACAGTTGAGCTCACTTGATATATGCTCTGTTTTGAAGTCTTTGATGATTTTTGAGGATACGGAGGTTGTGCTTAATGCTGTTTATTCATGCAACAAGTTGTCTCATCACAGCACCACAAACATGACATCATCGCTTATCCCATCTATCACTCACTTATTGAAAACCTGCGAGTGTCACAAAATTCTGGGACAATGCATTGTAGCTCTCTGCAGTATTGCCAGACATGTACAAACTACCAATTTAATATTTGATGCCGGTATTATAGAGGCAATTACGGAAGGAAAATTAGCGCGCTTATGCCGAGAAAACGTCCATGCTTCTAAAATTATAGACCCAGGTTTAATAATGTGCGAAGGAACTGGGGATGTGATTGAAATTGTTCGAGATGTATCAAGACTATTTTACGCGCTGTCAATTCCATCTAAATGTAAGCAGCTTGTGGCTGAATCTTGCATTCCTCATGAGAGCTCTAGGGAGGTTGACCCTCCATTGATGTGCTTGTGCAGAAGTAATGATATTGAGACTCTCACTCTAGCTTGCGCTGCAATATCAAACTCTGCAGAGGATATCATTTGTGCAGGCCATGTACTTTTACAATCTAGTGCACTGCATCATATGATTTTACTCATGAGAAATCACCACAGAAATGTGCAGCGAGAAGCCTTTCGGGCTGTTGCAAATCTTTTGTCACTCTCAACTGCAGTCCGTTTTTGGACACACACTAGTGGTTTTATTGGCCTTCAAGGTATAAATATCAGCAAAGATATGCAGATGCAGTACAGTGCAGCTGTGATCTTTCGTAAGGCTTGTGAGGCAGGATCTAATGAAACTCTTTCATATGTAGCAAATCAAGGTGGTGTTGCATTACTAGTTGATATGGTCATGTATGCCGAGTGTGCTAAGACTCGAACTCAAGCAGCTGCCGCAATTTATCATCTATCTTTCAACCAGGGCCATAGAGAAAGTATAATTAAACGTGGAGGTATCTGTGCTCTTGTACGAGCGTCCAAAGAATGTAAATACCATCCATTAGTTCTCCAATCTTTAGTCTCCCTTAGATGCATGTTTTCAAGTAATTTGGCAATTTTAATTGCAGCAGAAAAAAGAGTGCACAGTGAGCTGTTTTTCATAATTCAAAGAGCAATAGATTCTATGGATGTGAAGAATAAAATTTTTACAGACATTCTTGTTGAAGCAGTGAAAGTTCTTGCAAACCTTGCACTTTGCCGTACACTTCACACTTTACTTGTTAAAGGAGGAGTCATAAAGTATTTATACAAACTTTCACTTTTACCGGAAGTGCAAGTTCTTGTGGGTCATATATATGCCTCATTGTCATGCAGTTGTGATAGCATCCAGGGGTGGTTCATGCATACTGACTTTGATGCTATAATAGATTTAGCCAACAGTTCCAATAAAAATTGCGCCCAATATGCTGTTCTAGCCATTGGTAACTTAGCCTTTGTCGACGAGAATCGAAATATTATTGTTGAAAGGAAAGGTCTATTGATGCTCGTTTCAATGTTATCTTGTTTGAGTCATCATCTCTGCCATAAATTTGCTGCTCGAACTCTGAGTAGAATCTGTAATACCAGTCAAAATCAGGATTTGGTATTTAAGGCTGGAGTCATAACTCCTCTGCTTGCTTTGCTTAAAAAACAGCCTGGAGATTTGGAGCACTTTGGGCTGATGGCCTGCTGCAACTTATGCATTCATGCCGATTCGGCTTTAGCCTTTGCAAAATTTGGTGGGTTGCCAATACTGCTTGCCGAGTTATCTGATGATCGGCAAACTTTGAATGTGCTGTATGCTGTCATGGCATTGTGCAATTTGGCTATTTGTCCTTATAACCAGATTCACATTACAAAGCAAGGGTGCCTTCCGTATTTAATATCATTAGCCTCCTGGGATCGTGGTGAATTTGATATGAACCGGTATGCTGTGATGGCATTTAAGAATCTTGCATGTCATTACTCAAATCAACTTCATATCATTGAAGCTGGAGGTGTGTCTGTACTCTGCACACTTCTCAGCAAACAGCCAGACGAATTTGAAAATTTTGATGCTGTGGAGATGTGTATGTTTAGAGAAGCCTGCTTGGCTATATATAACATATCTTGTACAGCTGCATGCCACAAGAGTCTGGTAGGAAAGAATATATGTGAGCCCTTGATAAAAATGTTACATTTATCAGATTTGCACTGCAGAGTTTTTTCAATCATAACACTAGCAAACTTGGTTGCAAATGAAGAAACGCGTGGTGCAGTATTAAGACAGGTTGATTTATTGTCAATATTTTCCCTCTTAAAAGACCCTATTGTGAATGTAAAATTAGGTGCACTTTCATTTATATGTAACGCATTTGCTGGGGGTGTGTCTCTTGAGCATATCAACACTGAGCCAATTGTGTCACAGTTGATTGCTATTCTTAATTCAAATCATAGTGAAGTTGTTCATTGTGCTCTTATGATTTTAATCAACTTGAGTTCAAATCCTTCTCAGCACAAACCGATTCTATCTCATGATGCCCTAGCTAAAATTGAAAACCTTGCAAACTCCAATGACTCAAGTATATCATCACTTTTAGGGCTTATTTGGGTAAATTTATGTGGACAATCTGAGCACTGCAATCAAGTTGTTATTTGCAGGGGAGTGGCTTCCCTCTTAAAGCTAGCTACAAATCAAAATCCTTGCATGCAGTGTGTTGGTATCAATGCCTTGCGTTGTTTGTCAACATCATTCTGCGCTTCATCTTCAATTATAACAGCCGGTGTAGTTGAGACACTTGTGAAAGCTAATGATACAGTTTTCGTTGAGGTCCATCGAGAAATTGCTTCTTGTGCATTTAATCTCAGCATTCATGCAGGCTACAATAATAAAATGAAGATTTTAAAGGAGATTTTTGATAATTTGGTAGTTCTGTGTGAAGAACAAGATTTTGATGCAGCTGGTTTTGCTGCAGGAACACTAGCCAATCTCTCTGAGGACGTAATGGTACTTGAACATATTTCTTCCAACAACGGAACTTATGCTGTGATTAGCTTACTGAATACTTTTGCTCTCAACTTAGAATATGCAATGAAAGAAATTGACATGTTTTGTGAATCACTTCGAGCAACTTGTAATTTACTTTCATCAGTTCAGTATCAAAGAATTTTTATTCAAGTTGGAATTCAAGGGCTTATCAATCTAGGTGCTTTACCAAATGAAATATGCCAATATTATGTTGCATTAGCTCTGCGCAAGCTTACCCCGAACACAACATCTCACTCAAAAATTATTTTGAGTGGCGGGCATCGTTTGCTTTTGCAACTTGTTAGTGTACGGGATTATAAGACCCGGGTACAATCTGCAATGGCACTCCGCAATTTATCATCGAATCTTGAAGTTCAACTTGATCTAGCGCAGGTTGGATGCGTGGAAGCATCTGTTCTGTTAGGTTTAGCGCATGAAGTGGATCTTCAAGTGTTGGCATGTTCTATATTGCGGCACTTGTCCATCAACGAGAAATTGAAAAGGAAATGTGTGGATACTGGAGCATTACATCCGTTGATTAGATGCATTACTTGGGGGAATTTGGACTTGCTTTGCCAAAGTGCTGGAACCCTTGCAAATCTAAGCGAAAATGAACATAATAAGGTGGAAATAAATTACTAGTTTAGATTATAGAAACTGAAGTAGACTAAAATCATTGAAAATGAAGCATGCAAAATTGATTATTAGTTATTTGGATCGTTTTAGATTTGATTTGATTTAATCATCAACTATTGAATTGAATTTGAAATTTCTTTTTTACTTTAAATTGTTGAAATGTGCAGCGTTTGATTTGCTTCAGCAATTATTGATGTGCTGACTGGTATGTACCTTCAATTTCACAGGAAGTTATGTTAAACCAAGGCATAGTCCAAGCAATAACAGCACTCTCACATATTGTAAACAGTGAAATACAGCAAGATGTTGTCAGGGTACTTGCAAACTTAGCAACTAGTTCTGAGTTGCACATTTCTCTCTATAAACTTGGCGTGGTGAATGTACTCATGGACATGTGCAAGTCTCAAGATCCACTCATTCAAAAGTATTCGCTCTATGGTCTTCGATTCTTATTCTGTAATACTCAAGTTTGTATACATCTTTTGGATGAAGGGTACATAAACCACATTTTAGGCATGGCACAAAACCCCAACTACGAGTATCAACGATCTGCCATGGTAGCAATTTTTACTGCCACGTTAAGCTTTGAAAATGTTAAAGTTTTAAGCACTGAAACAGTATTGGTTCAAATCATAAATTTGTGCAGCTCTCTTGATTCAGATGTGGCAAGATTTGCATTGCTTGGATTGGCGAATATTGTTGATGTTCCGGAAGTTCAAGTTCAAATTGTGCACCTAAAAGGTATAGAGGCACTTGCAAACGTTACGGATCAATCGGATCATAGCCTTCAGCGCAGCGCTGCAAAAGCCATAGCTAGCATGAGTTGTGCAAGCGTTGTAGCTAGCAATGGAGTGGCAATTAGCATATGTGAGCTGCTGGCCACAAGAGGGGTGATAACCTCCCTTGTGTCCTTATCGCGTAGTCTTGACTTGTACACACAGCGATACAGTACTTTAGCTCTTTGCAATCTAGCAGCAGGTTTAAATACTTTGAAAGATAAGATATTAGAATGTGGAGGAATGAAAGTATGTATACTGTTGACAAGATTTCCAGATACTCAAATACAGTGTTGCTCGGCTCTCACTTTAGCTGGACTATTCTTGGATAGTGCTCATCATAATCACTCTGATTCGAATAAAACTAATAAAGGTTTAAAGTTTATTAATGCAGGTGGTCTTAAACCCCTCTTTGAATTGATTCAGTTTCCAGACATACCGACTCAAAGGTGTGCTATTGCAGCACTTAATGCAGTATTGCTCAAATCTGAAATCTTTACTAGAGAAGATCTAATGACTACAGATTGTATAGAGCTGGTACTTGATTTGCTAACTACCAATGATGAAAGCATACTGCACTGCGCAGTTTATGCTTTAGGATCAATGGGTGAGATCTCGACAGCTTTATTGAAAATGGAAACGATAGGCATCATCCGTTTACTTTCTGTTCATATTAATTCTAAAAATACAGATTTTCTGAGTGCATGTGCATATTTATTGGCTCTTTTATGTGAGCATCAAGTATTTAGTTCAGAAGAGAATTGTGATGAAGCGATTACAATGTTAGTTTCTCTAGGATATGTAAAAGATACCGAGTGTTCTGCCTACACAGCATTTGCCCTTGCACAACTTTCAAAAAATAGGGAACTGCATTCAAAATTAATAGAAGCAAAAGCGCTCAATCCACTTATTAATATGATGGCCATAGAGTCTAAATCAAAGCACTATGCTGTTGTGGCTCTCTTAAAACTTGCAGAAAATTTTGAAAATCATCTTGCCATTGCACAAGAAGGGGGATTAAAAGCATTATTGCAATTAGGCAGAGCTTTCGATGCAGATGATGAGGTTGAACATAAGGCTGCATCATGTATAGGAAACTTGGCATGCAATGCTATTAATTTACTTGAGGACAAAGATATCTAACTATGCTACATGAGCTAGATTTACCTCTGAAAAGTGGCCTTACTTGAGTTTTTATATTTTCAGTTTTTAGGAATAAATAAAATGAAATTTAGTTTTGTATGCTATATCCAACTTGCTGTAATTTGTTCTGTTAAATGGGACTAAAATTGGATATTGTAGTACATATTCAGGCTGATATTCTGCAAATTTAATAGATATATTTGAACTTTTTAAATTTCATCAGCAGTGCAAGAAAAATTTGTTTAATTTTTCTGAACATCAATAATGTTGTATTTTACATATGAAAGCAACAATTATAACTCATTCATTCAAAGGCTAAATACAATTTGGTTATTTATTCCTTTAGGTACATTGCCCTTTGTTTGTGAATCATTTGATTTTAGCCCTTTTGTCGCCTAATTTTTATGTGCATTAATTTTCTGGAATCATCAAATTCAATGTTGCAACACCATATATAAACGTTCATTTCATGACTTACTTCTATTGCATAAAAATTAAAATATCTCTTTCTCGTTCACATCCTGGTAACTAGAAATAATATTATTAAAACAGTTTTTGCAATACTAATTAGTTTATTTTGAAATGATGACTGCTGTAGTTACAATTGTCTTCAAATTTTGGAATGTTAACAATTGTTAGGAATCCAAACCTATGGGCCAATCCAGAGTAAGTAAGAGTTACTCGTATCTAAACAAGTAAATAGATATTTTGATGCTGTGAAGGTCACTCTTCGCAACATCGTAAGAAGCGAATATACTTCATAAACATATAGCGTGTCTTTTCTTGCTTTGTACTGTCTTTGTTTTTCAGTTTGTTTCTTAAAGTAATGTGAAACATTGTAAGTTGGACACTTTAGTACTAATTGCTTAAAAGTTCAATGTGAGGTTTTTTGAGATGTAAAAGAAAAAAATTTTCAAAATACTGAAAAAATCAATGCTGAAATAATATTCTCTGACATTACTGATAAAAATCTAAATTTACAACCAAATCTCTTCCATTCCATTCTAGCCATTTCTGTGATGATTTTTTGTAGATTAATCAAGTATTTCAAAATTTTCAAGTTATTGAGATTTTTTTACATGCATGCACAAATTAAATGGCAGCCTAATGAAAAAGGTGTCTGTCTTTAAAAGATAAACTAAATACAGAAACAGCTTGTCCTTTTGAATTTTGTCCATCCTACTAAGGTGTCTAACTTTATAGTTTCTTATATTACTTTCATGAGATTTGTGCGCATGAACTTTAATTTCCAACAAAAAATTACTTGAAGAAAACTACAAATGCTGATGTAAAAAGCAATAGTTAAGGAATTTTATTGTTTGGCATTTCAAAATTTATATTTATGTTAGCTTTACTTTCTAGTATAAGATTGGGAAACTTTGACCTTGCAAAAAAATTGTAACACTACCTGAAATCATGTTGGCATGGAGCAATGTGAGGACTTTCCGCACTGGACGTTTGTGAGCAATGTAGTTTTTATGCAGTGGAGACAAGAACAAAGTTATTTTCTACTTTCGAAATTTGTGCATCAGTTCCTGTTTTTTTTGTAAAAAAAACTTTTAGGATTGTATTAATTTTAACGATATAAAATTGCACATTTCGCTGTTATATTTTATTTAGAAATCCTTAAAATCCAGTACTATAATATATTACAATAAAAAAGATACATGAAAAGGTGGATTAAAGGAAGAAACACAATCAAATAAATTTTTTTGAAAAACTGATGATTTCAAGCAATTGCGACACCATGTTGACTGAAAGTAAGCAAAAAATTTCTTTGAAAAAGAGAGATTGTACCTGCATTATATCCCATTTTCTGCTGACTCTTCTTAGCTGAAAACTTGATGAGATTCAAAAGTTCCTCATCTAAAATATAAAATATTTATCTATTATCTATATTATTTAAAAGCTGGCCAAAAATTTTTTGGGATTACCTTTTTTTGATGAGATTTTAGTTTAAGCATCGAGCATTAAATTAATTTTGATGCTGAATTTTTCAAATTCATGACGTACGTGTTGTAATCGAGTAAATTTTTAGATCTTTTGCCGAACATTGCAAACGAAATGATTTGTTACGTCACATTGACATTACCGAAATGCAGCACCATAGAACTACAACATCTCGTCTACTGTCTTTTAAAGCCTAAGAGTGGAAATATAAAGATGCATTAATCTACGCGCAGAATCAGAAATACGAATAGTTTTTAGACATTGATTGGGATCAGATGATTATGTACTCAAATTTGCGCAAATTGCGTACCCGATTGGCTTGCATATTGTTTTGCATATTGCAAAATAGTTCAGCCTTTGATAGTAGATGGCTGATTAGGCGGCTGGAGCCTAACTCCTATAATTGTGGAAGCAATCCTTCTAAATTCTCCGCACTTCTTTACGAAAGGCACGAATTAGCTATACTGTATGTATGGTTTTATTAAAACTGCTTTTGTCTTTGTAAAGTTGCAATACGATAGAAGTCTTAACTATATTTCAAATATTCCAATGCTTCTCCAGTCCTTATAGGTGTGGTAATGCTCTACACTATGGCCAGCTCTCAAAATCGCTTGAAAATTATTCGAAACCAAACAACGCGTTGCCTTCAAATATGGTCCGTGAACCAGACAACGTTTCTTCTAATTCAGTAATGGTGACCAGGCCTATTAGAACTAGAATTGTTGATTCGAAATCAAGGTATCGAAAGATTTCGAGCTCAACATCGCGACGAAAGCCTGAATATAAATCTTCTAGTGAGAAGAGCATTATTCAAAGTTCCGAACAATTTATGAACGATGTCGTTATGCGCCAAGAAGAGGTAATTGGCCCAAGTGCTTCTGGTTCACCCGCGATGAATGGTGAAATCGTAGACTCGAATATTAATGTTAAGAAAATTCAAGATGAGGAGGGAGAAAAGGATGTAAAAACTTTTAATTCAGAAATCAGCAATACAGATTCCAAGAAAAGTGAACAATCTGAGCGTACTACAGAAGAGGAAGAGGCAGTACAGGTCAGAAATATTTTTTTTATATGCGCGAATGTGTAAGAAAATTTTCGTAAAATAATAATTAATATAATTATATCTTGATTGTGCTAAGATATTGAACTATCGATTTCAATAAATTTATGAACAGCAATTATAATTATTCATATTTTTTCATACATGTATATGAAATTATCATATCGAAATGGATTTGTAAAGGAGTGTCATACTTGTACATTAACGATAACCACAAAACTCAACCTATACTTTTCATTCAGCATTTGAACATTTACCCACTATTTGTTTAAGTTGCATCAAAACGTGTGTCTCTTTACTCAGTATGTTCCATTCAACGTTTTCTAAATTTAGTGGATGCAAATAATTTTTTTGAACTATTCAATGTCATATATATTTTGTGTAAATCTAGTCAATTTTGAGATTTCGTCCCACATGTGGATATGAGAAAACTGATATCAGTGAAAAACGAATTTGCATAGGTCATATTATTATTTCTAGGTGATTAGATTATGGCATAACAATTCATGCATTAAAAAGTTATATTGAGCCATGTTCAGCTTCAGATTTTCGGATATAGCAAATTAATTTGGCGGTACAAACAGATTTATTTCATTCAATGTAACATACTATACAAATTTTATTGGATAATAATTAATTTTTTGACAACTTCTTATCGAAATTATATACTTGAATTGAAAATATAAAATAATTTGGTTTTTCCAATGTAAATTTTTATGAGCGGGTAGGATGTGGAACGTGAGGCTCTACGTCGGCAAGGTTTGCCAATTGGTCCTAGGGGAAAAGAGAGGCTAGTATACGAAGGAGATTATATCGTGCATGAAAACTTTGGAGTGTGTCGATTCAAAAGAGCGTATACGACCACTGGAAATGGTAAAAATTGGGAAGTTATTGAACTTGACTTTGCGGATGGCTCTATTGAGGTATTCATACAGATGTACAGTTTTCTTTTATTTTTTGCTTTTGCTTTGAATAGAATTTTTGATGGACAGAGATTAGGATCAATAAGAAGTAATAGTAAGAGTCACATGTACCTTATCTCTTCAGTACTTATTTATGAATATGATTGAATAATTGGGGTTCCTATAAACCAGTTTATTGCAAAGTTTATGTATTGGTTGATTCTTTTGGTTTTTCTATTTTTTCCCTATTTGTAAAAGTCATGAATAATAAGCTTACAAATCCATTTAATTTATAGCATTCAATCATGGTTCGTTTACTTTTAAAACTCTGCACATTCAATCAGGGTTTTTAATCGATATTTGTTGTACAAGAGGTAGATTTCCTAGTACTTATTGATGCATTAAATTATACTTTCGAAAATCTTTTTATGGGTTTTTTAAATGAAATTTTATATGAAACTAGAAAGAAACTAATTTTTGCCTTGATGGCTATGCTCTTTAATGGCAAATTCTATATATATAAGATATTTTATTACTTGAGTTAGCATCATCTCTGGAGTGCATGCACATGGCTGTGTCCTGAAAACAAAGGAAAAATGTCCCGATTAACCAGATCAATTTAAACTAGTGAAACATGGTGACCTTTTAAATCTTCGAGAATATTCGTTGTAATAGTACAAAATGAAGAGTCAAGCAATCTGTTAAGCCAGTTTTTCCTCTTAGACATATTTTTTTAGAGAAGTTTATTCTTTTTGTTAAATAGGTTCCTAGGAATGAGTCCATGCTTCTTACGCGATTAAGAGGCGCTGACGCTATCGAAACCACGCTCAGCAGACTATCGAACAAATCTCAGTGGCTCAGAGACAAGGAAAAAGTGTCCAAAAAAGTTAGAACGCAGGCCACAAACATTGTTAAGCTGTATGCTGCAAGATCAGTTATGAGGCGAACACCTTGCAAGCCGGACGGACTGGATTTTGAAGCATTTTGCAACGAGTTTCCCTACCCTCCTACCCCAGATCAAGCCCAGTGCATGGAAGATGTGAAAAATGATATGATCATGAGGAAACAGCCGATGGATCGGCTTTTGTGTGGTGACGTCGGTTTTGGTAAGCGTTTTATTTTTGTGCCATTGTGTGTAAGTTATTGAATCAATTTGAAAGAGCTTTTTTTATCTATAGTAAACTGAGGTATGACAAATTTGTTTTTAAAGAATGTTAACTAACAACGAATAAAAGATAAAGTCATATTGCACCAAATTCAGCTTCATATTTTTTTGCAGGATGAATGAAAATTGGTTGGTTTGTAATATCCAATGTTTCTGTATTTATATATATATATATATATATATACGTTTATGTATATATTTTTAATTATTCCCTTGACTATTAAATAGCTGTTTAAATTGAATGATATCTAGTTTTTAGAGGTTAATTGAAGAGTTATGCTAGAAAATTTAACCCAGTCAAATCAGAACTGGATGGATAGTATTAGTAAAATGCAGTGCACAACAAATTTATAGTACATTTTGGACATACCGAATCTATCAGAACCACCAAATTAATTTGTACATCCGAAATGAAATAAATTAAAATCTTTGAAAAGAAACTTGCCCTATCCAAAGTTCCAGTTTATTCGAATGAGCATTACATTCGCTTCTGTATGTGTTCCTATTTCAGGGAAGACTGAAGTTGCTATCCGCGCTGTGTATCGGGCTATACGTAATGGACGACAAGTGGCGTTTCTTGCTCCAACTACAATCTTAGCGGCACAGCACTATCGAACGCTTCGTCATCGACTTCCAGAGAGCATGAGCGTTGAGTTGTTGAGGCAAAGTAGAACTCGTACTGTCATTGATACCAAGGCTAGAATTGCCACTGGCGATGTGGATGTTGTCGTTGGCACGCACACACTGCTAGGGCGTAAGGTAAGGTACATCATTTGAACTGTACATTGAACTTTCACTTGACCTGAACTGCTTCAGTTTAAATATGAATTATCTTTGATATTAACAGAGTATGTTCTAATAATAGCTAGTATATTGGCTAGATATTCAGCTAGTAGGTAATATATTTGATTGCAGACTATACTAGTATACATATATTGACAATTCCATTATTATAGGCTTAATTTTGTTACAATTTAGACATTTTTTCAACTGCTATTGTTAGGTAGTCTTCAAAAACTTGGGATTACTCGTAGTTGACGAAGAACAAAAATTTGGTGTGAAACAAAAAGAAAGGTTGAAGGCAGTTTCAACAGGAATCGATGTTCTCACTCTCTCTGCTACGCCGATTCCGCGAACCATGCATATGAGTCTAACGGGTATTAGAGATTTAAGCATTATCAGAAGCCCTCCTGAAGGACGGCAGAACATTACGACGTATATTATGAAATCTTCGGATGAAGTTGTGCAGCGCGCTCTTGCTAGAGAACTAAGAAGAAATGGGCAGGTAGATATTATGTGTATGCATTGATATATTTGCTGAACTTTGGATACAATTTATTTTTGTTGGTCGATGCTACTAAACTAATTCGTTGTATCCCAAAATCTGAAGTTCATCTTAAATAATGCAATATGGCTTTTTCATTCATTTGCTATAAATGAACATTTGTTTAAAGCGAATTCGTTGTATCCGAAGTTTATTGTAAATGTATAAATATATGTATGGGTATCTATATAAACTGAAATAAACGTTTGGTATAAAGGTATGTTTTTTGTATATAATGTTTATGTTGAAGCTGATAAATGTTAATATGTGTAAATGAAATTATAATTATACCGTTCAATTAAATTTATATTTTTAGTTTCATGTGAAGCATTGCCCACTGAACAAGTAAAATATAGCTTTATACGAAATTTTTAAAAACTTTTATCCAATAATTAAAAAGGATAGCCTTTACATTGGCGAACGACTAGTCCTTCCGTTACTTTTTTGTTTGACAGGCCTTTTATGTTGTTCCCCGAATATCTGATATCGCTGAAGCTGTGAGTCGATTAGAACGCTTGGCTCCAAAAGCGAGTGTTGTGGTTGCACATTCTAGAATTAAAGATGTTGAAGATAGAGTTCTAAATTTTACCCTCGGTATCGGGGATGTGCTAATAGCGACCAGTATAATTGAAAGCGGTATTGATATGCCTAATGTTAACAGTATTATCATCCAAGATGCGTATATGTTCGGTAAGTGCATTTATTTTTCTCATTGGCTAAGATTTATTCCAAAATGAAAATGGAAAAATATCATTGGTGCATACTGTAAAGATTTGCTGGATATGCTCTTAATGATGAATTTATTAGGCATATTACAGAAACATTCGATATTGCCTTAAAATATCCGAAAGCTTATTTTTTTCCTATTTAGATACTCGAAAGGTATACATCTTGTCTTTTTTAAATGCGTGGTGAATTTGATTTTTTGTTCCATGCATTTGCATAAATCATATCATTTCAAGCGATTGCTTCTGCAGCTTGCGTATAATTTAATTATTTTTTTTTGAAAAATTTGTGGCCTTTTCAAAAATTTTATTGTCGGATCATCTATTATTCATTTTCTTGATTTCAAAGGTTCATAAACATGTGTGACCAACATGATTCCAATGAATATCTGGACTATCTATAACAGATCTGTTGGGACTACCAAATTTATATCCGAAAGTCAGAAACTGAACTTGCCACTGTGTGACTTTCAATTTATTCATTTTAAAAATGAAAATCTGTAAACGCAAATGCTTTGTATTCGAAGTAAATTGTTGTACATATTGTAACACTGGATGTTTTGATCTAATGAGCATATTTTAGGTTTAAGTCAGCTATATCAAATGAGAGGAAGGGTAGGTCGTAGTTACGATGCTGCGTATACATACCTACTCTACACCTCAAAGGAATCGTTAACGGATAATGCGAAGCAACGTCTTAACGCCATGCGTGAGCTTTCGACACTTGGCAGCGGATTTGAATTGGCAAATAGGGATATGGAAATCAGAGGGGTGGGTAACGTACTGGGTACAGATCAAAGTGGAGATGTGGGTAATATTGGCTTCGAACTTTACATGAATATGCTTGGAGATGCTCTTATTGATGTTAGGGAATCATTCGTGCAATCTGTGATGCAGTGTCATGTAAGAAAGAATTTTCGCTTCTATGTCTTTGCAGATATTTCATTCGATTCGTGTTGACGAAATTCTGAAGGATAATATGATGGTCCATAGTGTATTGACACTAAATTTAGCAGATTATTGTGTGACTAGTTTATAATAAATGTAATAATCAGCCCAACTCAGTGCAAAAAGTAAGGACTACGGTTTGTAAGGTGCTGAATATGTGGCAGCTTGGAATTTCTTTATTTTAACAGTTGCACTGGAAAAAACGTCAAGTATTAATATTCGATGACAGTGCAGGCAACTGTCGCTGTATAACAAAAATGAGTATAACATAATGAAGCCTGAAAGAATCAAAGCTGGATAGATGTGCTAATATGAATAATTAAATAAATGAAATCAGTTTCAAACCTGATTCATTAGATTTTAATGTTAGCACATTGATCTGAACCATTATCCGATTCAAAATTTGATGGTGTGAATTGTAGTAAATATGGCTTTTGAATGAAACACTTTTTTAATTTTTAATAGAGGAAAATTTCTCTTACTTATTAGTGAAATTTTTTTGCATGTGCATGCAATTCTTTTTTCCAGATTGATCTGGGAATGGATCCAACTGAGTATGGATCAGTTCCCACAGGTTACATGCCTTTAGATTCCATTGGATATCAAGTTCATCGACTACATGTGAATCCAAACTATGACACCCTGGTAACTATTGCTAAAGAGTGGGTTCGCGAATACGGCACATTACTCCCCGAAACCCGCAAACTTTTCGCTTACCACCATGTTCTAGCAGCCTGTAGGCACATAGGTGTATCATCAGTTACCCTAGAAAATCCCACAACTGCTAAGCTCTCAGGCCCAGATGTGTACCCCAATCTATGGGAGCCGCTTATTCGAAGTTCCCTTGAGCCAGCACAACGAGAGCGTCTCATTATGGATAATGATACCACTGTGATGGTGGATTTAAGTGGGATTGATAGACAGAATTGGATTGATACGCTGTTAGAGATTCTTTTGCCGATATCAAGATACGTCAAGAATAGGCGGCATTCAAAGTGATAGGGCATTTTATATGAGTTACTTTGTAGGAGGAGATTTTTTATTCTCAGTTATGGTTGAGAATGTGTGGTGAATATGATGCCGCTGGCAGGGATACCTGTATACGGAGCACTAGACTTTTTGGTCATGTCAATAATCAGAGTGTGATGTTGAATAGCTATCGCGTTAATGAATTACTTCCTATTCCTCTTTCTTTTGTTGCATTTTTCTAAAATTTATTTTCTTAGTACCAAGTAGAGAATTAAAACCCAATAATCCAAATTTTTAACTGCTTTAGGGCGAGAAAAAATGATTTATTCACTGCACATGATACTGAAAAAGTAAATTTTGCCTTTAATTTTGAAAGGGTAATTTTGCCTCTTGAATAATTTTAAAGGTCTGGTTTTTGCCTTTATTGCTTAGTTATTCATCCTTCTTGCTTACTCCTAAATCTAAGTACAAACCAAAGGCTAGAGTGGCATTAAGAAATATGCACTTAATGTAACATTCACTTTGAAAACATGTACAATTCTAGTATGACCTTTTGTTTTAGTCATAATTTCGGGAAAAAGACAAGAAATGCAATGTTACTTAAAGGAAAAAAAGCATGATGAAAGAAGGTGAGATTATCGTGCAATTCCTGTATGAGAGATTTTTAATCTATACAAAAATTGCATTGAAATTGAAAAGAGTTATTATTTTGAGGGATCCTTTGCTACTCTCTCAAAGGCTTGAGAACAATGTACCCAACTAGCCCCAACGCCAGTTCCAGCACCAAACCCAGTAATTGCACGTTTCAAACTTGGTGATCCTGAAGATGAATATAAATTTTTGTCATTATATCAAGCGAATTAATCCAATACTCAATCAGATTAACTACTCATTTATTTCAATAATTTATACATTTGTTTCAATTATAACAGGCAAAAATATCTTCTGTGAATGAGTAGAAAAAAAAGACAAATAATTATTTTCAATCTTTCAAGAACTATTCTGATGTTGGACTTTAAAAAAAGAACTCAATATGAGTGAAAAAGTTATCAAGTAAAGAGTTTGCCCTTTCAAATTCAAGATCATTTGTGATGAATTATTGTTTTTAAATTCCTCTTTGGCAACTTCTTTAACACATTTGCTCAATATTCATCACAAAATCTACATAGAATAATAAACATTTCTGTACTTTTCGATTTTTGTAAACATTCAAACAAAATGAATAACTTAAGTATTTAAAAAATAGAGAGTTTTAAAATTCAAAGTTTCTTCTACACAGAGATTTCGAATTCACTAGTATTCTTATGTGCATTTATTACAGAAGAGAATGCATGATCACACAAAACTTCCAGTAAATACTGAAACTGCACGAAATTGCAAAACTGGCTACATATAGCTGAAAGATTTCAACTTGCCATTTTGATACTAAGTTGACACTACATTTTCTATTCAATACGAAGCTTTATTGTACAAAATATCTTTTCAGCATCAACTTCAAGTGATTTTTTCAAATCTCGTCAACTTTTTTCTCGGTAAATTTTTATTCGTTTTCTTCCTAAAAAGCACTAAAAAATCAGTTAATTCAATATTTAGAGGCATTTTAGGATGAAATCGTTCACTCCCATTTTATAGCATTTCTATGCTGCATTAATTCAATATTTAGAGGCATTTTAGGATGAAATCGTTCACTCCCATTTTATAGCATTTCTATGCTGCATTAATTC
>JAULBW010036802.1:0-69290 GCA_032358265.1 Vaucheria bursata | reverse complement strand
CATGAACGAATCTAGTTGAATTGTGTATTGCAGCTATAAAAGAGAATTAACTCTGTAAGAGGTTAATTCCTAACAAACAGACATATTGGCAAAGTGAGGACAAATATTATGAGACCACTCAATAATGTTCATAAAGTCTATGATGACCAAGATGAGGCACAAGCTTAACAAAGTAAGGAGCCAGAGAAAGCCAATGAAAAACAATGACTCAATGCCATAAACAAGCTCTCTTTATACACTTTTCCATTATACTGACAAAACTCATCAGTATGCTTCATATTCCATCAGACCTTCCATCCATAGAATTGTTAGAGATGGAACATGAGGAATAATTATTACATTTTCTACAGAAACTGAAAGTCATGCTAAGTTCATACTGCTGCATTGATTACTGGCTAGTCATGTAAACTGTACAGCAATCATATCAAAAGCAATGCATTTGGGCTGGTGGAAGACTAGCATGAGAGTAGCATGGTTGTTGACTGGCTTGGTCAAGAAAAGTTCCTTTGTTTAAAAAATGTAAGGCAGCATAATGCAATGACACATGGACCACTTTGATGTTGATATGAACAATGGGAGTCTTTGAGCAATGGTGGAACCAAGGTTAACACTTGAAAAGAAATGTCTTGTGCTCCAGTTCTTTAAAAATTGAGTAAGCACCAATGCTAGTTCTACATGTGGTACAGGATGAAGTCACTCAGTCCAGATTAGTTACGTGCTACTATTTTTAGACAAAACTGGAAAATTTAAATCCACTAATAATAACTTATTCTTGGATAAAATTATTAAGCCATCAGGTTAAAAAAATGAATTTACCAGCAAAGAAATGAATGAACATTTGAATCTTCTGGAAAAAGCTTGATAGAAATAAGATATTTCTAAAGTAAATATCTTATCTGTTTTTGCTGTAAGCAATCAACACATCACATCACCATAAAAACTTAAAAAACAAGAAGGTAAAAGAAGAAAAAGTATAAAATAGTTATTTTAGTGACTAGAAGTAAAAGTAATGATCATGCCAACAACAGCTCGGTATTGCGCCAGATGAACCAGCAGAACAATGTGTATTGCGATGCATGTTGAAAGTCATTAAAAATATAAATTTTTTAAAGTTTCCATGCAGGCTGCATAAAAATAACCAAGAACTGCATGGAGTTTGTGAATGTTCATATTTCATTTTAAGTTTGTCAAAATATTGTCATGTTTTGACATAATAGTGCCAGGAATTTACTTATATCATAAGTTAATTCCTTTTCTATTTTAGCTGCAGATGTTCCTATTTGGAACATTCTTTATTTTTATGCTGGTCACATTCTCAATAAGTGGCTAGTCATACAATTGGTCTAAAATTAGTAATGCTGTGTTGGAGAAGTGTAATCACTTTTCACAACACAGATCAAGATATAATGTACATTTGAGCTGTTACTCTCTTACATTGTTTGCCTGTTTTGTTGTGTGACACAACAAATAGGAGTTCCATGAAATATATTTTGTACTTGGAGTAACATTGAAGCTGGTAAAGTGTAGCAAACCAAGAGGCACTAGAGCAGTATATCCCTGAGATATTGTTCCAAACTATTTTTAATGGGATGTATCTTCTGTAGGAAATGAGAACATACTGGTATGATGTAGTTTAAATCAAACTAGAACCATGAACAAGGGGTGCACCAAGCTAGCATCAACACTAAGTGACAGAATGAGGTGTTAAAATGTAAAATTTAAAAGTTGCTTGATGGTTTGAAAGACTGTCGGCTTTTACTCTAAAGCTATTTTCCTACCAATGCTTAGTATGTAGATATATGATCAAAACCGCGCAACAGTCTTTTAGGTTCAAAAATTGGAACTAAGTTTGTTGAGAATGCTGTAACTACACGCATTCTGCGTTACAGGAGGGAGTCTTGGATATATACTGAGATTTACAGGCACCTTCCAATTAGTACATCTTGTGTAAAAATGTGAACTTTTTGTATCATACAATTGACCTGGAGTGTCATATGGTGCACTAGTAAGCCAGGCTCAAATAAAGTTGGGTAAAATATATCAGATACTTTGCTCTGAGAATGTTGGAGCTCATAAAGAATGGGATGTAACTGAGCTGATAAGTAGAAAAGATAAAACTGGGCATATTATGTTTGATAGGCTGAGATTGTTTTGCAGTATTATCAGTCAAGTTGCCTTCTCAATCTAACAAGAAGAGTCTCTGTGGTAGTTGGAATAAAATGAGCATCAGAAAATGTAGCTCTCTGAGGTACCTAAAAAAGACCAGAAAATGGTTAAATAAGTGTGAGTAGACTTGACAGATGATCACAAAGCCATGCCAGCCAAAACATTCTGTATATTTCTAAGTCCATTTCTTAAGTTCAATGCAGGTTAAGCTGATCTCTTTTTGGTGCCACAATATCATATGACTAAGCCCTTGAGAGCTGGTCATGGAGTATTAAAAGAACAAATTAATAGGAGCTGGAATAAGGTGGCACTAAATAAAGTTTACAAAGCTTTCATCTATTGGCAGTTCAAAAGAAATTAGCAATAGCCAGGTGACAGGTATGCAGGTAGGTTTAGATCTTCAAAAGGTAAAAGTTTTTGTCCCATAGACTATACAGTACTTTTAATTGGTGAAATAATCTGGTATCTATAGAAAACATATTATTTTGATTTATGCAATCAAAGAGTATCGTGCCTGCAGTTGCTGATTTTACCAAAGGATTGATGCAAAGTTTAATATATCAAGAAACAGATATACTGCCATCTTGTTCATGTATGCTTTAGTTTAAAGACTGACTTCTCTATATCAGAAAGTTGCGATGTGTAAGTTTTGAGGGAGTCCATGAAAAAGGCCCTGTATTGATAAAATTGAAATTCGAGCAAGGACCTTTCAAAAGTTGATGCTGTTACAATGCCAATTAGTTATTGAAACAATTTGATAAGTTTCAAGTTCAGCAAGATATCGAGAAGTGCACAAAAATCAAGCAATTCAGTGCATCTTGATAGAATTGTTAGGAGAGTTATGGACCAGCCTCTCTAAAAATAGAAGATCATGTGCCAGAGAAAAAAGTGCTTCAGAAAAATCATTTTTCTTTCTAGCTGGCAGTTTTACGAACATATATCAAACTTTGTAACTTTCAAAGGAACCAAAAAATATCGGTACTGCATAGCAAGAGTTTTGAGCATTATTCAGAGTCCTGGATCATAATCCAGTGTGCATACTATGTCATGGGTCTAGTTGATGCACTGGGCTCATTGGAAAACGATTGCGATAGATTTATTCCTGCTTGCTCGAGCAACAATTGGGGGTACAAATTACTTGGGCAAACACTCGAAACGATACTTTAGTAAATTTCTTGGCTTGTGACTTTTGGCGTTAAGGGGAATATTTATATCTAAACATTTTTCAACATTGATTTATAAGGCCGAGACTTCTTTTAATTTTACCTTTCTTTTTAGGATTAAATGTGGATATTTGTCAAAAACCCTTTTCTGGTACGCCATCTTTTTCAACAATTTTTTATTATTTGTTTACCCGAGGACCCGGAGACTTGTTGCCGTATGCAGTAACAGTTTTTCTATTTTCCCATCTGAAAAAAGGTTAAGAGACTCTATGCGAAGAGATGCATTATATTGTATATGTATGATTTATCAAGAATTTTTCTATTTCTTTAAAATGTTTACGTCACAAACATCTTGATTAAACGTGGATAAAATCTTATCATAATTTATCACCCATTGGAACAATTTTTTCGGCAACGGTGATTTTCGCGCAGTGAATCTTACATCAATTTCTTTCACCAATACATGACATTCAAAAAGTGCCACACGCGTATCAATTTCTATTGGGAGATTAGTTAGCATCTTTTAAATCCACTGTAAAAATTACCGTCACTAAGCTTACATGTAATTCTTTAATCAAGAAAAAATAAGCTGCGTGACCCTCATGGAGATCACTTGCAATTTAAATCAAAACTGTAATCTTCAAAGTCTGCTAGTTCCATGGTAAATTACAGCTTAAAAATTTTTTCTGTTGGCCTAAGTTTTTTATATACATGTCGAGCACAACCAATAATTTTATTTCAACTTTCCTTTTACTTAAGTTGGAAAGGATTCGAAAATTAGGCAAAATTTTTATTGACAAGCCAATATTAGGTAAGTCGTAATAGATGAATCAATGAAAATGTACCACAGAAATTTATCAAATTGTTGAATAAAATTATCGTATCAGTCGAAGTCATGCGATGCGCCATCATATTATAATTAACTTCTATAGCTAATAGAAAAATGCATTGAACAGAATGGACAATCTTCAGTACTAAAGAATTAAGTCGCAGCTACTAGTTCTGCTATCTATACGTTCACACAAGGCAAATCTTTTTTTGAAAAGTGGATGAAGAAACAAACTCCGCTTAAAAATCAGAAGACGTTGCTAAAAAACATGTAAGACCGCTAGTTAAATTTTTGCCACTCCGCAAGCGCCTAGGAATCTATTTGCCTGTTAAATGTAAAAATATTGCAGTTAACACATTGATCGATTTTTTTAATATTATGGAACCATATTCAGATAGAATCTCAAGAAACTACGATTTACCGAAAGTTATTGATGAATCTTGCGGATGATTATCGAAGTCATCACTTAGTCAGGTTTGACATTGCCCGCAAAGTCTTTAGATAATATGCAAGTAATTTTCAAGTTTCTCGCCGCCCCAAAGAAAATATACCAAAATTTTAATAAAATCATTGAGCTAAATTAAAAAATATATTTACGTCGCATTTAAATCATTCATTTAGTATAATAGACTGAGATCTTAAAAATCTTACATAAATCAAATTACCATAATGACACGACTGCAACGTTGAAGATGTGATTGCTTAACACCCTCATGAATTTTATAAGAATACGCGATTCAGATATACGACTCAGTCTTCTAGAAGACTTGCATTTCCGATGGCAGATAAACGAAATCTGAAACTCTAGATCGTATTTCCTGATGTCTTTTCAGAAGAATATTAAATCTTTTATTCACACTGATAGATATATATATAAACCTTTCAGCGTTGAAATTATTGGATATAATATCTTCTTTCGTGTTAAAATGAAAAATCACATGCGTCGATTATTTGAGCCATGGCTACTTACTTAATAGCATTTCGCATGTGATGATATGTCTTTCAACATGGTCGACATCAAATGTCAGAACATTGCTATTTTTTAAATTTAATATAATATTGTTTAAAGTGCTCGCTAAGATTACATCGGCAGCTCCACCCCTATTAATGTTAAAAAGATATTCAAGTATTCGCAAGATATCGATCACTAGAAAATTCTTGTACGATATAAATTCCTTACATGATGAGTTATGTGAATCTAGATTACCGACGAGATTTCAAGAGACTGTCAGAGAGTAAAACATTCATACTTCGTATAATTTTAACAATGAGAAAAAAAATGTCGAGGAAGTGCGAGGTACCAAACTGCATGAAGATGTCTTCGTATGGCTCGTTGGATGGTCCTGCGAGTACATGCCCCCAGCACAGGAGAGAAGGGTTCATTGATCACAAGCACAAGCTATGTGATAAATTGGGCTGCATACGGCATCCCTATTATGGGATCGCAGGAGAGAAGGTCAAATTCTGCAGCACGCATAAAACCAGTGAGATGATTAATCTCCGCAATCGTCGCTGCAGGTTAGTATTCGTATATGCTAACATTTTGCATAACATCTGTTAAGATTCGGCGCTCACTAAAGATTCTAGTCATATTCTTCATTCTAATTCGTTGAGTTTAAAATTACCTGGTTTAACTAATTATCGCTGATTTTTTCAGTGACTTTGATAGGCTTATTGAGTGCGTGAAATCTATTAAGAATTAGTAATTAAAGAAGATCTTTTCTTCAAACCCCATTTTCTAAGGTAGTTTATGACAAAAGTGGGAAAGAGCGAACCATATTTGGAAACATATATTTCACTAACTGAAATTTTAGACACATACCTACGTATTTCTGTTTGAGCTATTTTCAGGTCTATTATTTGAGTTCTTTCTCTAAAAACTTGGTAATATCTATATTTCAATCAATTGAGCCAAATTATTCTTCGAATTTTTCGATAGTTTAATAATCTATGTACTACATAACGATGCAGATATCCTAGATGTGATAAGCAGCCATCGTACGGTTATGATGGTAAAGGAGCAGTTCTTTGCGCCGAGCACAAGGAGCATGGTATGACAGATGTCGTTAGCCGCCTCTGTGAATACCCTGGTTGCAGAATACACCGGAATTTTGCTTTTCCGGGAGAGACAGCTAGGTTCTGCAACGCGCACAAGCTGCAGGGGATGATCAATGTCAAGAACACTAGATGCAACATGATTGGGTGTTCTCGGCTGGCCATCTGCGGCTTAGTTGGCAGCAAAGCAGTACGCTGCACTAATCATAAGGTTCGCAACATTCTTCCTAATATCATAAAATGTTAATAACTTTCCATCAATGAGGATTAGAGAAAGCGTGCTGCAACGGACTTTTACTATCAAGTCAAGAGAATATCGTATCATAATCGTATAAAACTCCGAAGGAACATCTTTAAAGGTTTCAATGACGACGTCTAATTTCTCATTTAGACTTTTTGCTGAATTTTCCAATCTAATTTTCACTTCTGAATGCGTTAATTTTTTTTATCAACTATTTGAATCTTTTCCTTCGATTCCTTCAAATTTGCTCCAGATGCCATATCAGTAAAAACAATGAAGCAAATTCCTCGTGGCCTTTTTGAATAATCGCAACATCACACTCCAAAGTGCACAATGATTGTTAGGAAGTGCTATCACTGTACAATCGAAGAACTTAAAATTTCTTGCTTGAATATGCCACGAAATGAATCTCAACTTTTTATTTAGATTGTTCTTTTACTTATTTAAATAAATGTACACATTTAATACAACGGTTAAAGGCACAACATTGCTAATTGATATAACTATTGATATACTCCAGACTACCTACATGGTGGATGTACGCCAAAACCGGTGCAAACACTCGGAATGCACCAAACATCCTTCCTTTGCATACGAAGGCGAACAACCAACTGTATGTCAAATGCATAAGGTTAGTCATAGTGATTCATAATATTCCACATTAACTATACATTTCTTACTTTCTGCTAGAAATTTGAGAATCCTGAATATCCTTCGTTTGACCTTGGGATCGTCTTTGAACAAAATGAACTGAATTGTACATTATTTGTACTATAACTTTCAACTACAATTATGCTGAAGCTATTAATTTTTGAGCCCCATCAGATCATAGTATTTGGAGCTTGAACATAGCCAACTGGAATACTTTAAATGCTGACTTGCCAATCATGTCTTGTATAACTAGTTTTATAACTCAAATTTAACTTTTCTCTCTCTATCCTTTTCTGCTGCTCTTTTCTTTCGCTTTTCACTTAATCTTTCATACTTAAAATAACTATTCAATCTCAAGTTTCCTCTGTTGAACAGTACAGTTTCAGAATCTTACGTTTGTTAGATTTGAGAAATCTGACACTATCATCTTACAACTTATCATATTAATTATTGAATTTTTCTTTAGTTACATCTGTAGTTTAAATATTTTTTTTTGAAGAAAATCCATCAATTACTATATAATTAATATGCAAGAAGGTCTCTGTGTGTTCAAACTCTTGGTATGCAGAACAAAGTTTTAAACCAAGCAAATCATGGAAACATTTCATATTATCTTAATAATAAAAGCATATATAAGTTCATAAAATTATTTTTGATTTAATCCAAGGTTATTAAAATGAAAACCAATATTTACTTAGATTTGTAATTGTTTTGTTAGGAGCCTGGTATGATAGGTGTGAATAAGGCACGTGGGAAATCCCAGAATCCTCTCATGAATGTGAAATTACTGCTGCAAACTGAAAAAAATAATGTAGAAGACCCTGCACTTATCAACTTCCATGATTTTCCAAATCCCATGGAACATGGGATTTACCAAACTAACTCCGATTCCTCGAAACTTGAAATTTTGAATTTTACTGTACCTATCGTCAATAATTCAACCTTAAATTCTCCTGATTTTGAGGCTATAAATCCATCTTTTTTTGGGATTTCATCCTTGGTATCTCCAATTGGGGACAGCCCAGATCTAATACCTGAAAAATTTGTCCAACAAAATTCTATAGTGTATCAACCTGAAAGTCAATACGATATTCAACAAAACGAAATGCAATCTAGAAGTGTTGACAATGGATGCACAGTTAAAAAGGGTGACAGTGATATCAACTTTGAAGTTTATATTACCGAGCCCGACAGGTTTTTATCCGATTTCCACGACAACGTCCTGTCTTTTGACAGAGTTTTGAACAGCTCAATCTCAGAGCTAAGAATCCAACCTCACAGTACCACTGCGCAGTGTCAGGAAAGTATGAATTATCGGTATTTGAATACGTATAACAATTCTTGCAAAAGTTTTGATTTCACAAGACAGCAAACCGATTTTAAGCGTTGGCTCAACTACCAAAACCAGTTGACTTTTGATACTTACAGTAACTCAACCAGGTCATATATGAATGACTCTGGGGTTACCTGGGCCCCAGTGGAGCCAAATGCATATTCTACAAATCCCCTGTACGATGCCATCGACAGAGGGCACGATTTTATTGGTATGGACATGGTTAGCTTGGGTGTTGAACTCGGTCATCGATTGTTTCCAAACCCAAGACAATTCATATAAAACTTTCATTGCATTGTACATCAGAGCTGTACATTTTGAAACTTGTTCTGTACAATATAATTGCTTAGTATGACAATTCTGATAGTGGCAGTGAAGGGCATTTGTTATTTTGATTTGTTTGTGTAATTAATCATTGTAATTTGCATTTCTGTTGATTCTTTTTTTCGAATTTGCATAATACTATGGATAACTGTTACAAAATGGCATTTCCATGGCTATATTTTTCAATACTGATACTTTTTTCTAGAGAAGTATCCATATCTGTTGCATAATCAATCAACATAATAAGTTTTCTTTTTTCATGGATTCAGACAACAATTAGCCTAATATTAGTATTTTTTCCGTACTGTGAAAAAGATTGAACTCTTATATTCTGTGCACAAATATTTTTAAAGGCTCAATGCTCTAAGTGCCAATCCTCTAATTCCTAATTCTCTGAATTTCCAACATTTCTAAGAGACCTAGAAAAATATGATATATTAGTTATTTATCGAGTTAAGTCATCTTCAGTCATATTAAGTTTGGTTGATGGTAGTTTAGCAATTTGCACACTTTCCGGGTGGCTTAACAAAGCCAAATTTGCTTAGCTAATAGAAAGTTTACAATTCGAAATCATTTCACTGCTAATACTTTCCTAGTTTCCAAACTTGAACAAAAAATAGAAAAATGAATATGGAACGGTTTTAAAATAAATCAATGCAGTGAAATGGTAGCTTTACTACCTTGATTCTGGAATTTCATCCCAAACAAAAGGCTATTCTAAATATAAATATTTGAAAAGAATACTAGTTTCATGTGTACATTTCAAGAGTGTAACATTTTGTTTGACATAAGTCCAAGAATAGCATTGACATCTAATTTTTTTCTTTTTTTTGTCTCAAACAACGACAAAACTGATGAATATATAAGATTGATATTTGCATATCATGCATCTATGAATATTTTTTCGAAAAAATAGAGAATTTCTCAAAAAAGGCATATATTAATGTAGCAGTAATTCATGTGCATCCTCATTTATTCCACATATATATGTAAATATATTTATATGATACAAAAGTATGATGAAATTTTTTTACGCTATGGTCCTGAAAGCAATTAAAATTTGAAATTGATGGTTTTTTTATTTAATTTATCGATTTATTTCAATATATTAAAATAAAGTCTAAGTATATACAGGGGGAAACAGTACTTAATGACTAGTTATATTCTTGCATTTGTGTAGGATAATTCCTGTTGCATTATTTTCTTATTTTTGCAGACTTCTAGGTGGAATTATTTTTTTTGTCATGCCTTATAGTAAATTTGTAGATTAACTCATCTTAAAGTGACTAAATTAAATCAAATACGATTAAATACATTTCAATGCACATTACTAGAATTGATGAAATGGTCTTACAGCAAGTCATCTTAGTATAAAACTAAGAGCTTCCTTAATAGTGCCACCACCAGTGGATTTGCTATGAATCGGAGATCGTACAGTCAACCAATAAGAATGTCTGAAACTCAACAAAAGAAGAGTTCCGCAACAGAAAAATAATTTTAATTATTTTGCGGGTGTTTTAATCCAACAAAAATTAGCTGCACGTATTATCGGCAAAGTTACCGTCATTCAATTGGAAGAAAAAAAGGTAAAATTTTGATTAAATTAGAGAAAAAAATATACATCAACTCAAGAATCACAATATAAATTTCATAGAAAAAGAAGCTTTTACATGAAAAACTTAATCAATACAAAATTGAACAAAACTACAAGTACATTTAAAAATGACATGCCTACTTTAACCAATCCATGAAAGCTGGCAGTATGCTGTTCATTTACCTTAAAACAGATTTATGCGCTTTCAATCCGATTCAAATTGAGCGGTGCACCTCGGAGATCTGCCTCTTTTCGTGAATTTTTCATTAATACAGATATTTTTGTCCTTTTTTTCAACAGGTGAACTTTCATTTATATTCAATTTACCTCGAATTGAAACACTATCATTGGGAACTAAAGAGTCAAATTGAGCAGTACATCTTGGGGATCGCCTAATTTTATTGTTTGTATCATGGGAAAAAATATCATAGCTCTCTTTCACAGATTGGTTTGTTTGTCTCCCTGTAGATAGTAATGCATCTGTAAAATTTTGAGATTGACATAATTCAGTGGAATTTTCACTGAAATTCGTACAATCTGTCTTTTTCTTAGCTCTGCATTGTTCTGAATTTTCGTACTGGTCAACCAGTTGATCTAAACTTTGAATATTAAATGTTTTTTTGCTTCGAAATTGATCTTTTTGGCTCCATTTCGTTTGTCTCGAATAAATATCTCTAGAATTCCCTTGGACAAACTGGTTCAGTTTGTTTTGAAACTCTTCTGGTTGGAATTTCACCGTTGGATTTTCGATTTCATGCGGAATTATGTTGTCAAAGCTATTATTTTGATGTATTTTTGTCATACTATCTTGGTAGTGATTGAGGGATGCCACCTTGTTTTGAACATCTTTGGGTTCAAAACCAACTGAGGATATATTATGGGAGTGCATATTAAATTCCAAATTTTTAATATTTTGATCCATTTTTTTGTCGTTTTCCTTGTAATTTTTACTCTTTGGAGATTCCAGAAGCATTAAGTTTAAATTGCTAGGACTGCTGTTGGGATCTGTAATTTGAACATCAGCATCATATACATCGCTCAAGTTCGAGCCATCACAATTTTGGTCGTTGCCACTATATTCAGTATCATTAGTACATAAAAACATACGCTGACATTCCGAATCATTCAGAGTATGATTTGAATTCGCTGTTGGAAAATTCAAATTCAAATTAGAAAGAAGGATTTGTTCGATTTGTTGCGCCCTTTCAGATGCACTTATATTTTCGTTCCTACACATTGAAACTTTTGCTCTTTCAGGATTTTCTTCAATATGATTAACAGTAGGAGAATAGCAAAGTTCTGTCAAACTCAGTTCATCAATTTCAAGATATTCCACAGAACATTCTGATGAGTTTTCTGCTGAAATTTCATTGTTATTCCAGGAAAAGTTACTAGAATTCTCTGCATGATTATCGAAATAATTCATCTGATGATTAGAATTTTCTTTCATTTGCCAGGAAAATTCTGGATCATTTTCAAAAGATCCAAAACCTTGACTGTCATCGTGCCATGTGGCACATTCTTGATTGTTAGAACTCTCAATAAAATTTTGAAATTTTGATAACTGTGTAGTCACGTCTTTCATTTGAATTTCTAATGCAGTGATACAATTTCGTAGTGACGCTAAATTCCCCTATAAACAATTAAAATGAGTACATAAGCACAGAGTTGCAGCTTTGCAACTGTGTTGCGCAAGTAATTAAATAGTAAGACTTTCATTCTGTTTACACAACATAATATAGTCAACTTCTTGTATAACAAATCGATTGTAACAAATAAACGAGAAAGTAATTTTAAATGAAGTTTACTTCATATTTTTGAATATAATGAATTAATTCGGTGGTCATAATCGATTTGTCATATTTGAAATACACTGCATATCAAACTTTATAGACCCAACATCTTAAAGCACCAACTCATGAATTCGAATTTATAAGGAAGTTGGAACGGTATCCATTTAAAGGGTTGGTGAGGTGAAAGCTTGGAATCGACCACTGAATTAGTTTATCTATTTTTAACATTTCATAAACTATTCTAAATTTGATCTTTCAACAAAAATGAACAAACTCCATACTAGTTGAAAGGTTACAAAGTACTTTTTCATTCGTTTGAACCTTTATCCTTTGGAGATATTTTTGCAGATCCAAAATACATCTTTTATTTGACAAAGGCATTTCAAAAGAGATTACTAGAGATTGTATTAAATACCAAGCGACTACATGAAAAAAATTGAATAAGGTGAATAATAAATGAATTAAACTCACATTGCTTCCATGTGGCAAAGAACATTCTTCAGAAAGCAAGGAAATTTCCTCGGAAATTTCTTTAGAAAGCTTACTAGAAGACACATCCCCATTATTTGTATTTTTCTGAAATAAAGTAATAATTTTGAAATTTACACTGAAACAAACTAGAACAATCTCTTCATGTTTGAGGTTGATAGTTTTCAACATGCGATGAAAAATGAAATTCGATTATGTACCTTGTCAAGGTCGGATTCTTCAATAATAGCAGCAAAATCAGTAGCTGATTTAAGGACCCTACATATATGATCATTACACAATAGTATAATATGTTATATTTATATGTATGTATTGATGGATAATACCATGTTTGCTTATCTATTGATCCACGTATGTATGTATGCATACCTGTGAATTTCATCAGCCTGCTTTTGCAAAGTCCCTTTTACATTCTCAATCTCCTGTCTTATATTCAGAATATTGCCGTTATTCTCTATAGTTTCTAAGCACTCCTCAATATTTGCCAATCGTTGAGATAAACCTTTAACCTATGATTAAAAAATTAAAACTTCTGTAGTTTCCTATTAACTATACTGTATCGAACCAATATGCTTATTACACCATGAATATTTTAATAAATGTAAAATTTGAAAAAGTAAAAATTATATGTTTTATATCATGTCATAATTCTCATAAGGTGCAAATTAATGATAAATAATAGTATGTGTGAAAGGTATACTAAATAAAAATATGTATGGATGTGCATACAAATAGTCATTAAATATCTCGTAGCCATGACTAGCTCTCGCAAATAGTTTCATGCTATGTATTGTCTAGTATTGAATCCAGTATGCCGGCCATTATTGAATACGCTGTGATATTTCTGAACATTACAAGGTGTAGTACTTGAAAAACTATGGATCCTTCTAGGTATTTTTGTAAGTTTGAAGTTCACATATTGAAGTCATACCTCATAATCATTCTGCTGCAGCAATTTTTTTATTGACTCAGTGTTTCCTTTCGCAACAGATTTCAGCGCCTAATAAAAAACAACCATATATATCAAACAGTATTTTTATTGCAAAAAAGAGTTATTTTCTCTCTTGAAAACACTCCTTTTTTCTACTAAAGTACAATCATTATAACCAATTTTTTTACTTCTAAGAATAATTCTTATTTGATCCATTGAATGTTATCAAATAAAATTTGTAAAGAGAAATTTTTCGAAAATAACGAATAAAAATTCATGCAATATCGTGCCGATTGACTAAAAGGGCTTGCAAACTGCTACACATAAACATTACCACTTGAAGTATGAAATAGTAAAAAACAAATTGAAAAGTAGGGTTTTAAGATTTTTGTAAGTATCTGTTCTACTTTTAAGAACACTTCCTTTTATTTGAAAGGTCACAACCATACTTCTTTGTAGATGATTCTTTAAATGCCACTAAACTGCATTTTTTTTATTTGTTGCTGGAAAAATGTGACCCGTCATATTCAACATATACTTTGGAAAAGTACAGAACACTTTTTGATGGGATCATGAAAGATAAATGTGCATTTTCAGAAAGGGAATAAAAAATAATAGTTACTTTTATTCAAGAAAACATTATTGTTGATTACTGTTATGTTAGTACACAGTTGAAGCTATCATATTATACCTCTTCGAATTAAACACCCTGTCTGATTCACAAGTGATTATATAAAAATAATTTAGTTCTCAAAATGCGCACTCTGCAATTTGAAAGGTAGAAATATACATACATTTGAATTATATATCTTTTAAAAAAGCTATAAATGCACAAAATAAACTATTTTTTCCAAATATGACGCCTTAAGCATATAAACAAACCTCACTTCTAGTAAGGGTTGTACTCAAAAAGTGTCTTAAAAGCATATGTTTCTACACTTTCACATATATGGAAATATACACTAAAAACTATTCTTTTCAAAGACATGTAAACAAAATTTAATGCAACAATTCGTTTGGAAAAAAATCCGGAATCGAGATTGAAAAGCTCCATAAGAACTTGCCCCTAAGCACTGTGAGTTTCGGATAAAATGGATTTGTCGGGACCATCGAATTAATTTTTTCTATCAAAATTTCATCATGTCCAAATAATAAAGCTGAACTTGGGCACAATATAAATTTTGTAATTTGTTGCCAGAGGAAATTCATTAAATGCGAATTTATTATATCCACAGTTCACTGTATGATCAAGTTCAGATCTAGATGGAAAAAATTTTCATGTAGTTCGGATGAAACCCCTACGCTTTATGATCGATGAAAGGTGGTATCACAAAAGTATTGATACTGAAAATGATATTTGCTCCATTCGAATTATACAACTTTTGTAATTGTTCCTTTTCTCATCTGGCAAATGATACTGAGTGGCTGTTAAATTGCTGAGTGAAGGGATTCTAATAACATGTTTAAAAAAGTCTTCAAAATCTAACAAAATTCAATAGATATAATGACTAAAACTAAAAATACGACGCACCTCTAAACCTTTTGCTTGAGCAAAAACATGTCTTTTCAAACTACCCAGTCCTTCTTCAATTTTTGAAATTTTACCACAGTTTAACTCTACACGGTCAAATAGAGTGTAGTAATTCTGATCTACTTTGCACATGCGTTCGTTTACCTAATTGGATTAAAAAATAAGAAAATTTATTTAAAATAATCGATTTTAAAATTTTATATTTAACACTCTGATGGAAAAATTAACTTAATGTCTTAACTTTTTGTAGGAAAGAGGGGGAGGGGAAGTAAATTTTGAAAAAATTCCATGGAAAAAATGATGTCTATAATTTACGGGTGCACATGATGTGGAGGAATATAAGATTTTCCTAGGGCATTTGACCAGTAATGAGCATTTGTTCCAAATATGAGGAGAACTGTACTATAGCACAGTAACAAAGAACTTGCAGAAGGCCAAATCTTATAAAGTGAAGGTTGATGTACTATTTAAATAAAAGATTTCTTGTTGCTTTTCTGTACAACAGCATATCTGAAATTAATATATTGAGTCCTCTAATTACTGTAATTCAAGTAAATTACTAAAAAGGCATCAGCTTCACACTAAATTCAACTTTAGTTTGTTAAATTTAGGGGTAGAATCTTTTATGCATCGTTCGAAGTATCTTTTCCGTAGGATTTAAGATTTTGTTGTCGCGTCACTCTTAGTTTCTAGATCCCAATATTAAATGTAAAAAGCTAGCTTACCTCTTTATATATAACTGATCGAATTCGAGATTCAAGAGCATCTAATCGGATATCCATCCAATCAAATTTTCCTGCTCTATCCGGTAATGTACTCATAGGAGCGGCAGAAGGATTCATGAATGCGGTCGCTTCCTTTGCATTTTCAAAACGTGCGATAGACTTGCTCATTTCCCTAGATTCTAAAAACGAGGAGTAACCAAAATCATCAAATGGAGGAAGGCACTCAAAAGCTGAAGAAATATTTTTTCGAATTTTGTAGAGAACTTGATCGTCACTGGGCATAGTCGAATCTTGCATTGCTTCTTCGCTTGCTTATTTCTTACGTTCAAGTGCTTCCTTTAGGGGTTTAAGGAAAGTTCAGGTTTGTTGGCCTACTGCCATGTATGAATCCTTAGAGGTGGTAGTGATAATGGGCATAACTATTTTTGAACAGATAAAAAAAAACCGACTGGATTCATATTTCATAGAAAAATTACAGATCGATATCTCATATGGAACTGTTAAAATATATTACGGATCTCTACTCAAACTGTGCATCATTGCAATACCATATGCAAGATTCTTCCCGTCAACTAGCAGTTTCAGAATCCTGGACACATCGGAACGTCAGGATACTTGCCGGTCCTGCTATCTCTAAATTGTTACAGCATAACTGCTCGACTATAATCACTAATATTCTTCTATGTTCGCCTATATTTCGTCTACACCTTTTCGCCCCTTTTACCTCATTGCGCCATTTATCCTAATTGCGCCTTAATTGCCAAACCCTTTATGTCAACACTTTGGTCACAATCCTTTATGGAATCCTTTGTTCTACACCTCTACAATTTGCCACGTGTCATCTTTCTTATGGTTAATTAGAAACTTCTTGGATTATTTTCTTCAACTAGTTAAATCGATGAAAGAATTAATCTATTTTCATCATGCTCCCTTGAAACTCTTTTTTACCATTTTCTATTCCACTTCAAACTCTGCTTCGACTGACTGGATATTATTCCAGACTTATCATCAAAATTTTAATTCTGCTTGAATTGGCCTTATGAACAATTACTCTGCTTTACTCCACTTTATTTCCGCCAAAAACAATTTCTTTGAATTGCTTAAATAGTTCTAGAATTTTCACAAGCTTACCAATGGAAATTACAACATTTACTTATGAAGCAAAAGATGCAGCAAGATGCAGCAAAATTCACCAAAGAAATAATTTCAAGGGCACTTCATGAGGGTATACCGTAGGAGCTAACGGGGATATATCTATTCGTTCAGTATTGTGTTTTCTGTTCACTCTTCTCAATTCTCTTAAAGTTTAATAAAACTTTTATATCCTGTTAAATCTAATCTTTGCTTTGCTGTTTATCTGCCCTCTGCAGTACGTTGGACATTACCCCCTACAGAGCCACTTCATCTATGACAATACTATTAATATATTATATTACTATATCCTTCTTCCATTCAATAAAATGAATTTGAATTTGAACTACTAAGATAACTAAGCATTTTATGTAAAAGGTATTGCTTTTGATAAATATATATGTATCCATATCATATAAGAGTTTTTATAGGTTAGAAGTGAATGAATAATGGCTAACAAATTCTTCAGGGAGCCACACAATATTGCAAGTTTAACCAAAGTATTGGCAACCTCAGATTTGGCAAATTTAACTCCTTTACTATGCTATGAGAGAGCTTGGTTAGCTCTTTAATTCTCAAACAAAAATAAATCTGAAATGAATAGTTTTAATTCTCCAGGCACTTTGCACCTACCTGCGTGAAATGGGAAAGTGTAATTTGTGGGTTTGAATGAAATTAACTTTTGCTTTGCCTCTAAATGCATGATGTTTACAGTAAAAACAATTGAATTTGTAATGCTCAACTTATTGTTTAAACACTGAGGATCAAACAAGTTCAGATTTTGTTTTCAATACCCAGTACAAAAAAACCTAGGACAAATTATCTAGTTTTGGGTTCAAATTCAGTTTCAGCCATCTGTTTTTATTCTAGAACACAACACTTACATTTTTTTGCTTGCATTATTTACTAGGATGACTTTAGTCAGTCATATACAAGGTACTTTGATGTAAATGTCATTTTAAATTTTATGTCATTGCTTATGTTTTCAGTCTCAGTATCAAAGCAAAAAAGTACAATCTGAAAAATCAGCATTTGTACTTTGGTGATTTAATGTTACATATTATTGTTGTTGGATAGAGAGCAAATCTATGATTGAAACATATGCTACATGAAGTAGTGGTCAGCTCTGTTTAACTGAAACCATTGCTTTATTATGTGTCTACAATTTATATATACATGTGCTATCAGTAGATGATTCCAGCCTATCTTTGCTGCATGCAGCAATAATGGTTTTACACAATTTGTTACTATATTGTATGAAAGTTGCATCTAAATTAAGGGCTTACAAAATTGTAGTGATTCGTTTGCAGCTAAAGTAGCTGTCAGTAAATTGTCATATAGCAGCTCAGCTCTACAAAAGCTCAATAGCTTTGTTGCCATAAAGCAAACCATCACAATTCAATGCATGGTACTTCAGTTAGTTTTAGTTATTTCACTGCAATTGCTAGTCTTAGGTGCACCTAAGGCCACAATTAAGAAAGGTCACTGTCAGGAATGTAAAATACAACATGAACACAATGAATTTGTGACAGAATACATATATTATTACATCCTAAGTTGTGTTGATAGAAGTGAAATAATTTCAACATAGCAAAATACTACTTACTGAAACTTGTCCTTATAACTCAAACGGGAACTTGTTCTCATACTCAGAACTGAAACTTCAACATAGCATTAGGAGAAATGTACTGCAGCTACAGAGCAGAACTAGCTCCCTTAAAGGTTAATTCCTAACAGTCACCCAGCAGTTTTTCTTTCACTAGAAAAGTTTGTTTTTTTAGACCAGGAACCATTGTGCATGGAAGGGTTAAACCCCCTCAAAAATGTAAATGAAATGATTAAAAAACGAGAGAGAGAAACTGGTGGATAGCTACAAGTTAAGTTTCTAATGTTTTTACCTTCAAATTTTTGTTTTGAGTTTCACAAGTCCTTTTCTTATCAATGATTTCTAGGTGTAAAGTTCAAAATTGTAGAGCAATTTAACTTAAAAATTTTGATGAAAGGTGAACTTTTTTGCTGTTATATTGTATTTTAAACATTACTTTAATAACAAATAAAAATGAAGTTTTTGTAAATGGAGCAAAACAGCTTCTCTTCCTTCGCCCCATAATATGGCCCTAAAGGAAAGGTCACGCTAAATATTTTGTAAATTTATTTGAAAAAAATACTTTTTCGGTTCATATTTCCATAGCTATTGCCTTTTGTTTGAGAATAATTCAGGGGATAGCGTAGACATCAACAGTAAGACCTCCTATGATGAACACATTAACCTGTCCTCAGATCACAGCTCAAGAATGTGTCCAGATATTCTAGCGAGAGAGGCATTAGTATTATAATCTAGTGCAAAGATTTAGATGTCCAGTTAGTGAGTTTTAGCTGAGTGTAGCAAAAATAAAGGTTGTCTAACATTTAAAAAAAGAACAGAAAATTTTCACCAGAATAGTTTTAGTAGACCTTTTGATTGGTTTAATAAGAATGACATCACTGAAGATGTCATGCTGCCAAGTTGTGAGCTGTCTTGAAAAACGACGTTCGAAGGTACTGGTGTAACCTAATTCAGCTATGATGAAATTAAAGTATACGTTTCAAACATATCAATCGTTCGTACCGAGTTTTGCTTCAAGGCGCTCTTTTAGCTCTAATGGCCAAGGAACCGTACGTAGAGGATGGACTAGGTAAGAAATTTTGTACTTTGCAAGTATACCAATTCAAACTTTCCTGGCATTTGTTGTCACCATTGTTAAACGAATCGATTGCTAAAATGAGGAACAATAATTGATTCAGATAAAATTTGATTTACGTCGGAAATCCGTATTCGTGCAAATTTTTTTAACTCCGATATTTCAAGGTCCATATTAACTGCTTCCATTTGAATTTTAAAATTTTAAAATTTTATTCGTCGAACAATCATATACTCCTGGATTTCCTGAAATATTGAAATACTTACTTTTAGTGGAAAAATTATAGTGATTTTTCAAGATTTTAACTTTTACGCTGAAAAAGTCTAGACAAACAATCATTCGTATCAAATTTTCTTCATATGCAACTTAATTTTTCTTTAGATTTGTTTCGTGGACTACAAAGCCCCAACCAGAGCATATTCGATGGAGTTTTCCATGGTTTCGAGAACAGACACTAATTTGCACTGTTTTCGCCATTACTGGATCTAGCAGTATGTATCTGGTGCGCCCATTTCTGCCAAAATTAGGGCTAGAAGGCTCTTTTAGGTAAATTTTGTATATAGCGAGACCGATGCAGTTGTTTTATTAACTTTTTCATTTTTACCTAAAACAATTAACACAATTATTTCGCAGGCAGATAAAAAAAATGTCCCTAAATTAAATTTCTTGAAGAAAAAAGCCAAAGAGCAAAAACTATTCTATGAGCAACTATTTTGCAGGAAAATGATAAAACTCTTGCAAGATCAATTACTTTGAAAAAATAGTGCAAAAAGAAAGAAACATTCCAAGAATAAGTTTTCACAGAAATAAGGGTCGAATGTTTGAAGAAATAATTCGGCAGCATTCTTCGGGAAAAAGCAAAAATAATTTAACAGTTTTTTTACAGATTTTTTGGCAAAAAAGGAGGCAGAGAACAAAATGCTGCTCTTAGGATAATTATTTTGTGATAAGAGGGCAAGAAAGGTTTTAATATATTCTAAGAAAAATTATTTTTGTGTTGTACAATTTGATTGGCGATTCACAGTTTTAGTATATGATAAATTTGAACCAATTCTTTTGCTATAGGGAAGGACCTTGGAGTTACAGAATTGGTAGTTTTGTTCTTGTCAGCCCAATTTATACTTTTATACTATTGTTCACGGGGTCAATTGCAGGGAGACACAACTACTTTGCAGCAATGGCCCGCAAAATGTGGTAAGTTTAAAAAAATCATTATGCATACAGTAAATTTTGGATGTAACAATTTTGTCTGGATTGTCAAGCTAGTTTGTTATGCCCGAAAAACTGAAACTGAATTTGGTTCAACATAGTATTTCCCTTATCAGTGAAAATTCTTTAGGTTCAAAATTTATTGTAAATATGTTCATTTCAAATTTTGAAGTTGTTGATTTGCGCCTCACAAAATCGCATTCCTTGCTATCCTGAAGGATTGGTCCTGATGCATTTAATTTAGAGGAATTTATGAAAAATTTTCATTGTACGGTCCAGTTTTAGCAACAGTTAAAGTCACATAAATTATATATATGAACCCAAAGGATGCACTTCTGCACAAACTTACCTATCCTGAACAAATGTGCTTCTAGAAACTAGTTCCAAATTTGAAAAGAATGACAGATATCAATTTATAATTATAAACTAATTTTATCCTGACTGATGATGCCTAAAAATCAGCTAAATTTGTAACAAAAACTATTATTTTTTAGGGGTCGATTTTT
Source organism: Vaucheria bursata (assembly GCA_032358265.1). Lineage (NCBI taxonomy): Eukaryota > Xanthophyceae > Vaucheriales > Vaucheriaceae > Vaucheria > Vaucheria bursata. The sequence goes on along the minus strand of JAULBW010036802.1, from coordinate 47,938 downwards.
GCCTGCACCACTGGCCCAAAAGGTAGGATGTACACCAGCAAAATCGAAGCTTGCAGTCCAAAAAGAAGCAAAATCAGTAATAAATAAAAGCAATAGTACCACTATAAAATCATGAATTATAGTACTATAGTAAATATATCAGGAGTCATATCAAAACCTGTTACTATATTAGCATTGCCATTCGTTATTTTTTAGATTTTACCAGTTGCTTCAATTGCAAATTGTTTATTAGTTGTTCTATTCAACAACTTATTTTTAATATTGTTCTTTTTGTCATCTGACAAATCAAATCATAGATTTGTTATTTTTTATCATCACATTATGCAAAAAAATTCTCACGAAATATACAATACCGTTCATACAGAGCACATTATGTTAACAATAATTTTGATACTTTGGCAGAAAAAAGTATATTAGTATATATGTGCTTATTTATTCGGGATTAATATTAATTTATATGTATAGATCTAATGAAATTTATTTTCACTTTTTGAATTTTTATGGCTTCTTTCAATGCTTTCAGAGTGTGCACTTCAACTAGGTACACCTATTTTATGCAATATAGCAAATATTTTTTAATGTAATTGTTTTCTGCGCTCGATATGCATGGCATTAATACCAAGATCTTTACTACTACGCGGAAAATTTATTCTTTACTTTGTAATTGTTTTTCAGAACTTTCAATGTATATGAAAATAATTCTTATATGAATGAAATTGTCCTTTTTGGCAACTTTTGAAAAGTTCAAAATTCGTTTTTTTTCTATATTTGGTGCAATGTCTCCAGTGAGTGAGTAGTTTAAATTTCCTTACTGCACCAGGATTTGTCTTTGACAACATCATTTCAAACGTTGGAAACAGTAGTGATTTGAAATTTGTAATAAATATTTTTAAAGTAGAAAATAGAATTTAAGAAATTTTGATTTGTGCAAAAGAATGATTTTATCAAACAAATTCTGGTCTGACATTATTGTATTTTGATTAACGCTGGTAATGGAACACGATCTGATACTGGCTTAAATTGTAAAATAGATTGCATCACTCAGATGATGTTCATTTAATGCGCAAAGCAGCACTATTCAAGATATCTTATCCGTGATAACTTCATGTAGACCCGAGAATCTTACAGTTCCCAAATACCGATTCCCCCCCCCTTTGCACACATAATCAAGAATTATACTATACAGGATACCCATCTTCCCCAATACAAACATAATCTTTCTGCACCAATCCAGCAGTACATTGTTGATATACCTCACAAGGTGCTTGAGAGTATTCTTACCCATGTAACCTACATGTTTTCTAAAATGCACAAAAAACTTTCAGAATACTCCCACCCTCCATTACCCCAAATTACTTTACAATGATCCAGGATTCCTTCACATAGTTCTAGGACTGCTATTAGGATACCTATGACTGCTATAAAAATATTCTTCTACCCACATAGATCCGAGATAGCTTTATGCAGACTCAAGACTACTAATGTTCACTGAGAAATAATATACAGTTCTTAGGCATTGGCTTTTACCACCCCCAAGCAACTATGAATTCCACGGGAATGCATTGAACGCTTCACTAGTACTGACCTCAAACAAAAGGGCATAACACAACACTAGTTGGCCACAAGAGCCAAAGAAATGTATACTCTATACCAAATTTTCAGTGTACACTATACAAATAGATTATTTTTACCGTTTCAGAAATATCTAAAATGATAGTTATTTTCTTCAATTAGATGGGAAGCTATTTGGTAAGATCCCTATTCAGAATTGCATATATTTTACTGTATGCTATATGTGAGTGTAGATGCCTATGGCATGAAGAACAACTTTCCAAGAAGACATAATATTTAAAAAAAATTTGCAATTCTGGCAGTATACATATATATGTTTATATACATATCAGTGTGTTAGTGTAAATATTGATGTGCCTAATAGACTCAATAGTGTTTTTAAACTTTCTACATGGACACAATTTTTTTGCATCAGTAATATATTTCAAAAGAAATTTTTACGCTTCGGTTCCGCAATGATTCACTAGTTAAAAGGAAGAGATGCGCATTTTTAAATAGCCCTAAATACTATGAAATAAAGAGATTTTTCTTAGTTCTTGTAATTTAAATAGTATTTAGAGTCACACATCCTTCTCTACTTTTAATGAAAAGTTACAAAAATGAGTTTTAAATCATGTACTTCTTTGTGTAACCTCGATAAAATATATTTTCACTCACTATAACATCTTTAAAGGGCAATTTCATTCAGCTGCGATGAAATTGTAGAAAAATATATGATATTGATAATATTATACATGGCGGATGCTAAAAGAGCTATATAAAAAAGTGAGATTAAAGATGGCACCATTTTCGAGTGCGAAGTCTACTTTTAGAAGTTGAAACCTCTCGATATGGTACGAACGCGGAAGAACTTTCATGCCATTTGAGCTAAATACAGAAATACATTGGTAGATTTGCACGAGCCATACAAGAGAGTGCGTATTCCCACTTTATGAATTAACTCGATTCGATTAAGTAGCAACTCTAAGATAGCACTCATTGCTGAAGTTTTCAATGGTTTCTAGTCGCAATCAGTTTATGCACTCAACATCCTTGCAATGTAAAGTAATATCAAAGCAATACGATTTATTGGAATTATCGGTCGCAAACATTGTAAGCCCTATGCATGGAATGCGGGTGGAAAGAAAGAAATGTATAGTTTGCGCCAATGTCCGCTTTAAGTTCTAACATGAACGTTTCCTCTCGTGTTTTTTGTTGATCGAAAGAATAGTAGAGCACTTTCTAATAAAGTGCTCTGTTAAATAATCAGCTCATCAGTCATCTATAACATTTACGAGCTTTTCTCAACAGATTCATTGATTTCGTGACCTCAAGTACCTACGTCACTGCAGAAAAACCCATCGCAGTTCAAAAATACTATGATCTCATCTTTCTACAGATCTAAACGAACTCCTGTAATTTATGCATCGATGCCATCTTCGGACAGATTTTCAAGATATTAATGTTGAAATGCCTGCGATTAGATCACAGGTTGAACGTAATTTAAACATTCTAGAATTTACATCTTCAGAAATAATTGAGAAACGATCAAAAAAATCGAAAGAAATTGAGTAAACTAGTACAAAATCAAATATAATAGAATTCGATATAACTTGCCAGCTTCGAGTTCTCTTCGGCTGATTTAAAAATCTTATCAAATAAGCATCAACTCCTTCTCCGTATCCAATGTAATGTTAATAACACTGTTAGTAATCCTATTTTTATGTTGCTACACATGCATTGTGATTAAAACTAGAATTGACATTAATTTTATAGAGGCAAAAATAGTTTTAATGAAGCATTAATTTTTTAATTGGAAAACAACTGCATCAAATTTATTTTTCTTTTAAAAGTCCTGCTCAGAAACGGTTAGATCATGCAGGAAAAAATGTCGATCAAGACAAGAATTAAAATAAGAACTAATTAGTGTTTGTACCACTAATTTATTGTAACTTAAATTTGTGTACTTGCAATAACTATACAAATGAAAGTAATGACTTTACAATCATTCAATGACAAACTGTATTTGATGTACATGCGTTTTGTCCGCAGAATACATTCAATGCAAATTTTCTGCCTGTACTTCAAGGACACACATGATAACTTTATCTCCAAGCTCGTATTCTGAATTAATCACTGGGCAAGCGTAATTTTAACATTACTTTTACAAATTTTCAATTATGAAGAACATTATAAATAGGTTTCCTTCATACTTACATGCAATGCCTTTTTCACATATTTGTATGAGGGAAGCAATGTTTTTTGCTTTTTTAGTTTTTTTAGACTAATTCAATCAATTAGGATCATTTATTAATATATATGTGGTAGGTTGGCTTAGAAAAGGCAAGTTTGAGCTATGAATTCTGCAACATTATTACAGCCTTTTCTGGAATGTGACGCCCATGAATCTCAATTTCTTGAAAAATTGACAGGAGACATTCCATAACCTGATACCGTCAGATGCGCAAAAAATTATCAATTATCAAAGATATTAGTTTTGATATCTATACGCCAGCAAATAGATTGGTAAAGCTATCAAATAATAAAACATATCTACACATTTGGAATACCAATTGTATAAATCCAATAAATCCTATATAAATCCTGAATTTTAATATATCCTTTATTCCATATACATTCTCATTTAAATAGAATTTTCATAGGGTAATGCTCGAGCCTAAGCCTCAACTGGGGGAGGTATATTACTTGAGAAATCTTTTGAGATACAGATAAATTCCTTGAGACTCGTCATGATGCAAATTCATATCCTTGAATAAATCCCCTTCCAATCAAAGTTATTGTCCATGTAAGGGGGGAATACATGTAAATAAATTTTTTAAGAGTTTGGTTGGATGAAAATTTCATTCAACAAAATGACGAAGTAAGGCATTTAATTCTTGCAGGATATTAATTGAACCACCTTGTTTATAAATTCTTTAGGTACAATTTTTTATTGAAATTTAAATGATAAAAAGAATGACGGAAAAGCAATATATCTATACGATTTTATGGAATTTTCATTGATCCGATCTCCTTTCAAGCAAAGTTATCATCGATATCGGCGTCCAAAGCAGTCTCGTCCGTTTCCATAGATGTAAAATTCAAAAAGTGCGATGGTCTATGCACCTCCGCATAAAACTCTTTCGGATTAGACAGCTTTAGCCTAAATTTCATTCCAACACTATGGCTCACTCCCATGAAATTGTAATTCCACCGATCATCATCAGGCACCATAAAGAACCCCATATATCTGTCACTAAGTAGCATTTGAACCTTTTCATAGTGAGCTGGAGAATATCCTTGGCCTGATTCAAGCCCTTCTTTATTAGCCACCCCCCAATCGAGCCCTGCAGAAGTTAACTTGTAGGCAGTCAACGAGCAACTTCCGGGGGTAAAGCTGCATGTGATAATAATAGTTTTTTCAATGTCCCATGATTTGTTATCGTTTGATATGCGGGAGTGAATGATAACATCATTGGGGGGTAACTGGGGGGATTCATTGGGCTGCGTGTGCAGCCAACCAAGGGGCTCTAACTCCTCTAAGTACTCATGGTCGGGAAGCATGTGGGGGAGTGTGACCCCCTGGTGAGTGCCAACTTGAGGAACTATGACTAGAGCTCGTATTTCTTTTACTTGGTCATTATCAGGGGGTGATACCCCATACATGTATGCGGCAATCTGAATGAAAAGAAAGCAAATAATAATTACACTTACGTTAAACATAGGCAAAAAAGACTTAACTATAGTACAAGAGTCTGGATGGACTATAGAACAACACTTGCAATATAGCACATTGGTCTTTATTCGAATAATTCAAATTAGTTATTACATTAATACTGTCGGAATACTGAAACATCACCAGTAGAAATGATGAAGAGATTTTGTTGTAAGTCTGCATTGTCAAGTAACTTCAAGTGGTCTTCTCATTGAATCTAAACCAAAAGTTAGTTGTATTGGTACAAATACAACAACATAATGTTCTAATCGAATGTAAGAACAAATGCTGTTCTAACTGAACAAACTGACATCTTTCTATAAACGGAGAAATGGTAGTTGTTTACAAATGGAGGGTCTTAATTTGCTCATAAAATTGAAATACCTGAGTACGTAGATCTGCAACTGTGATAAACTTCGCCAACACATTCTTGGGTAAAACATATGTATACCCAACATCTCTCAGCCCTTCTGTGCTCACATATATATGATTTGTACGTAGATGTAAGTTTGTAGCACTTATTGCTCTAACTCGCCAGTCTGTTTTACTTGAAAATGCTTGTTGTTCATAGCGACTAGTGGTTGTGACTAGTATTTCATCACCATGGACATTAGTCGACTTAGTAGTAACTGCAGTCAACTGGCTCTGTTCTCTTGCTTGCTTTTCGATTTCGGCAATTTGCTGCCTTTGAAGCGATGGTGGTGCAATTTCCATGCCTAAAGAGGAATAAAAGAGCAACAATAAACATTTCGAAAAATTTGCTATATCCGAAGTTTACCATACACGCACCAATCAATTATATAATTTATATAATCAGAACATCTTATATTTGATAATAGATATACAAACCAAAAGTACATGATATATGTAGTGTTATATACTAATATACAATTTAATAAATGTATTTTGCAAAATCTATTTAGAGACGAAATGCAGCTAATAAAGTGCACGTACGTATGTAGCTATTGAAAATCCATTATAAAATATTTACTTTTGAACCTATAATTTAATACCAAGAAAAGTGAATGTACAAATTTATACATAGATATGCTTTATGCATGAAAATGCCTACGCTGTCACCTGAATTATGATCCAAATGAAAGGTCAGATCTACAGGAATACACACCAAATACTATTCTTTTTAAAAAAATATATGCAAACTTTAGCATGACCTTTCGCTTTGGATTGAATTCTGGAGTCAAGGTAAATAAGCTCTATAATGTATGCAAATATGCGTGTATCAGTACAGCAGTCCAACAAGATCATTCAGAAAAGTTACCTAGGATAATGTCTCTCACTTCAGACTGCGTCAGAGACGCAACATTCACATTATTCTTCTTTCCATAATCAGCTAGAATAAGATCTTTAAGTGCAACTTCAACTTTGATCCACTGTTCATCAGTAAGTGTTGGCCAAACATGATGGGCTTGGGTGACCACCGATTTATCCGGCCTCAATATAACCTAAAAATGACATGAATTGAATAAAATCAATTTCAACTGTTAAATATTCTGCTAATAATGCTTAGTTTCTACAAGTGAAAGTACCTATTTGACTGAGCCATGTAGCATTATGAATAGTGTATAAGTTATTAATAGTGCTTGTATCTTAATATATGACAGATAAGTCCAACAGGGCATATATCACAAGTTGACTAAATTGCCTCTATTGAATTTTAATTATAAAGTATTATTCTCACTATTTTTTGTCTCTGCCAAATACTGTGTTTTATAAAGTTATTTTCCTAGTAAAATATTTTCGGATTATTGGCATCAACACTACATTTATTGGTCACTACGAGACCTTTCTGTATACAGTACATTTCGGACATAACAAACATGCTGGGACCACCAGATAACTCATTTTACCGGAATTTCACTATATTCCAATTATGTTATACACGGATCCGTTATATATCATCGAAAGTTATATCATTTTCTTCATTAGGCACTTGGCACAATATGACTCTTTCAACTATTCTTTCCAAGTTCGAATTAATCAAAAGCCAATTTGCTATATCAAAAATCTATTCTGCATAAAAGATAATAAAATAAGCATAAAGATTGCTAAAAAAAAGTCACCATTCAAAACTACCATTATTTTCGACACAAAAATTCAATATCCCGGAAAAAAATTTACTCTCATATAAACACTGTGCAATCTGATTACCTTCGTTCGATCCTGGCTCACGTGAAGTGCACGCAAAATCAGAATAAGCCGACTAAAAGCGGTATAACTCGAAATTGATCTAAGCCAATCGTCATAGATATTGAATAAAACCATCTGAGGCTCAGTTGCTTTTAGAATCAAATCTCCAAATTTCTCGATTTTAAGACAAGCTTGGAAGGGCAGTTGTAATTCACTTCCTTTTAATATAATATTTGGAAAATCCAGCAAATGAACTTCAAGAGGATCCAGCATACCCTATAAAAATAGGAAAAAGGGAATAAGTAAATAATTCATGTATAATATAAATAACCCAGTAAAATTATTTTATTTTATTGGGTTACTTATATATTTTTTTGTTTTTCTTCCAGAGAGTCGACACAAAACTTCTATATGCAGGTTAGCAAATTTTACTTACATGAAATAACCCGTCGAATTTCATGAGCAAATTTTGTCTGCATTTTAATTAATAAATGATTATTATATGAAAATGACCCTTTGATTTGTTGCACAAACAGATATTTTAAATATATACATGGAATTTTCACCATAGAGATGCATGTATAAATATGATTCTTAAAAATAAATAATAAATGAACATTAAAAAGTTTATATGTTGCTTAAATACCCAACATGCACTCACAATATCATTACCAATAAACTTGATATGTCACCGTAAGCAAATGCATTTGAAATATCACCTAGCCAATATGCATATAAAAGTTACAATATTTAATAATACTCAAAATATTTCACATAGATATATATCCATGAAGAGAAAAATACATGTGAAATGTAATATATTATAAAGACATGTAAAACATACCTTACGAGTAACAATGATTTGTTTCGGTTGCTCCTCAACAGGCATAGAACGAATTAAAGCCGCAACTTCTTCAGCTGTTTTCCATTTTGCTAATTGTCCTAGACGCTTCTGACCCGCCCACACGCTAGTATGGGTAATTTTCAAAAATAGCTGACCTGTCCTAGGATTAAAGATGAAAATTGCTCCATTGATCGGTTTTGTGGTCAGATTCCCTTCAAAAGTTTTATGAATCGTCACCCGATACACCTGAAAATCGACAAATACAAACAAATATATATATGTTAATTAAAAATCTAAAACTGCAGGTTCAACAATTTACTTGGATACTAATTGAAAAAATAATTTCAAGACATATACATATCGAAAACAGCAAATAAGGTACAGTTTTTATTCAAGTGAAAAATATAAATGCAACAGTTAGAAGAGTATATCTATGTGCCACGAACACTTATTAGCAAAACCGTGCCTTTCTTGTAAAAACATCATAAATTGTAGAAAATATTTTTGGGTGGGACTTTATTGTGTTAAGATTTTGCTAGCCGTATCTTGTTGCACTAGTTTGTATTGATACATACTAGTATTGTATACCATCTAGTATACTAGCCATTATTTGAATATGCAGTTAAACTTTTTATGACTGTTCCATGTTGAAGTTTAATTGTGCATTCAATCTATAATATCATTCTATCTTATCTTATCTGTCTGTATCTCTGTGCAATATCATCGACTAATCTCAAACATAACCCCTAGGTGCTATATTCAAGGGAAAAAACAATTATAAATTAAAAAACTTACATTAGTATCATCCACGAACCATATAATTTGATTCGAAAACAGCTCTCCATAATTTTGACTACTCAAATAGGGCTCAGTAGGCTCCGAACTATACAACTGAAGACCCTTTCTAATACGCTCTCTAAGTACATAGAGCGCTGGATTTGCCTTGATAATTTTTGCCATAGCCTGTTGAAGTAGAGGTTTACATCCAGGGAACCAGTTACCGTACCCGCTGTACAAGTTATAAGCTAAGTCAATAGCTAAAAGTACCCCACAGGGGGAGGGATAAATCGACATATTATCGGTAGTATAATCTAAATATTTGGCTCGAGCATAGCGTTCCACGTCATGGCTATCAAAGTCACCCCACCTGCAAAAAATTTATTCAGTATTACATAATAATATACAAGTTACCTAGGCAAATTTGAACTTTTCAAAATTACAAGATAACAATACAATAAGATTTTAGAAAGTGACTCTACCAGTAAACGAAAAAATAATAAGGTATCCTAGTTCAGAGATTTTAACAAAAAAAATGTCATCCGCAAAGTTCAGTGTATAAAAAATTGATTTCAGTTGTGAGCATTTGACACGATATGAATCCCTATCTAATGAACAATTTTTATTACGACAGTATACACGCAAAATATTTTTCTGGTAAAAATGCATACATATATATGTATACCTTAGTTGAACGTCAAGCCAAAACTTATTACTCGTAGTTCCATCATATCCATCTGATGTATCATGAAGCAAAGAAGGCTTAGAAATTTGCCACTTGTACGCAGCAAAAAGCAGTACATCAGCACATGAGCTGTTCATCTTATAACTCTTTCTAGGGTGAATTGTCTCTTTTTGAACATTTTCGATATCTAATGCATCTAATTCTTGGTCAAATACCTGACTGTTACACATCAAATGTTACAGAAAATGTCACTATAAAAATACAAGAAGAATTTATATTGATTTAAAAAGATGAATTTCTTAGCAAAAGGTTACCATTTATGGAATCCAAGCACTATTGAAGAATAAATATGGATTGAAAATGACAAGTATAGTCTTTAAATATGCAATTTCAGCCTTTTTACGACAGAATTCGGTTAAAAAGAATTTCTGGCTTTTCAAGTTTTTTTTTTATTTTGACACATTCTTAGAGAAAATGTAGATATTTGGGGCAAATCTCCAAGTTCCAAAAGTATTTGACAATGGTATTCATTGAAACGAAAGCTACATAAGGAAATGAAAAAATAGCTTACCACAAATCCATGACAACACTTTCATGAATCTTTTGCCACAAATGTGCCCGGAAAATTTGAATCAAAGATATCTTCAATGTGGGAATCTTTCCGTGCATGAATATACCAGTCAAATCAAGTTGTACTTGGAAACCGACGTATACATTGGCTCGATTTATGGTGGGGGACCACCATAATGTGAAACGACGATTGGGAATTTGGTTTAAACCACTTCTTTGAGCATTTGTTAATTTCTTGAATTTCATGGATTCTTCAAAACCGCTCGCTTTTTCCCAAAATAGACCTTCCCATGTGGGAAAATATGTCCCCTTAAATAGCGTATGCTCCAAAATTCCCTTTGAAAGACAATAAAAATATATGAATAATAGCCTACTTTAAACTTAGAATATAACGAATCTGTCGGGATAATCGAATTAAAGCTAAAGTTGGGCACAATATTACTTTTTTAGTTATCCGTTATAAGTGAAAATAAGTTAAAATGAATTCGTTATATCCGTATTCTTTTTTGTTCAAAGAATTTGGAAGATTTTGCTTCAGACAAGATTAGTCGAAGTTCAAATTGTAGACTGCCATTTGAATTGTCAAGCTCAAAATTGAAAACTCTGATTGGCTGGAATTTTATATAATTTGAGAATCAAATTATCCCAGCAAAAAATAAATTTGTCCATTAATTTTTAATATCATGCAAAATAATTCAATAATTAAAAATAAGAATTTTAGGAACATTTAATGTGCCAATAGCAAAACATGATTTCTAAAAATAATAAAATACTTTGGTGACTTTTCATGTTGAAATTCAAAACAATATCTGAGAGGTTAAAAAAATTTAGTGGCATATGCTACATTTTCACTGTGTGTGCACTATAACGCTGCAGCTAGCAACTATATTTATACCTCATGTAACTCAGTATGTCATCTCATCCAAATTTTCGAAAGATTTTAATCACTTGTTACGCGAATAAGGTGAAAACGCTAAATGAATTGTAGTAGAAAATTTTACATCAAATCAAATATTTCGTATATTTTACGAAAATTAAAATAGTACATAAAAACTTCCACCAAAAAACTTGTAAAGATTACAGATCTTAAACGATGGGAGTGCACTAATTCTATGGACTAATTTATGAAAAAATTGTCGGCTCATGTACATAATAACAGCACGTGAATTGCAAAATGTGTACATTACAATGGATAATTTAATTTTGAACAGACAGCAGTAATGTTAAACGGATTTCATTACAAATAACTACGGTTAGATTGGTCATACTATACTTTATAACGTACCTCGACACCTCCTAGCGCTTGAATCATATCTGTTCGATAGTTATTTAAATTCCAAAGTTTACCATCATGCCTTTGATGCGTCCACCAAAACGGATTCTGTCTTAATATTTGATATTGTTTGAATTCAGTGCGTACACGCCATCCCTTATCGTAAGCCAAAGTATGTCTGTCTTTTTGAAATAGAGTATTTATTCTTGGAATTCCACGGTCCCATGAATCTTCCAGGTCTTCGAGCGTTAAGCGGCGGTTCTAAATAAATAATCATCTTTATCGCCTAATGGTAAACTTCTTGTAACTACTTTTCAAAATATAGTACCAAATTTCAAAATTTATCTTCAGTTATGGAATAACCCTTCTTCACTAATACTGTTTATGTTGCACTAACCCGACTATCGTAAATTCCTAGTAATGAAACTAAAAAGGCATGAAACAAGCCCAGAAATACAGAAAAAAGAATAATATTCATATATATATATAAATTAGGTAATAAAGCTTAGGAAATAAGTGGTTACTGAAGTTCCTTTCATTGGCTCATATATGGCTAATCAGCATTCACCAGAAATCGATGATAAGTATCAGAGTATAAATCCAGCAGTTCTGATTATTAAGATTTAGCAAGCCTTTTCAAGTTATATCTTTGTTACTACTGATGCACTAGTACAGCATACAATCCACTATACTAGTCATATGAATTAAATTTATATTGAATAATGTCCAAATTTTAAGTGTTTCGTGTAATTCAATTTTTAATTTGACACTATCTACATCTGTATCCCTATGCTATACCAACAATTAATTGTAGCACAGTTTAATGCAGTAAACTTCGTACATAATAAATTCGCTTCAAAGGAATTTTCCAATAAAACAAACAATGGTTCAGATTACAAGTAGTTCAGCATCAGATTTCGGGTATAAAAAATTTGGTGCTCCTCAAGAATTCATATAAACCACAGTGTGCTGTTAACAATTCAGATATGGTTCATGTACAAATTATAAGGAGTACACTCCATAAGTACCTGGGCTACAGCTTCCTGTTTCTTTAATGCATATTCAGCCCAAACCCTTTGACTATCCACAAATTCGCTTTCCCATGGTTGCAAGTATCTAAACAAGTTGGGTATCAACTGGTCTTCTTCATGGGACAACCCACTTCTAAAGTGTGTCACTCCCAAATCCGTTTGCTTCGAATACCTATTAAAAATTTGAAAATACTCAGAAAATATTCAACAGAATAGAATATACAGTTGATATTCCATATCACTAATGGTGCACTAAAAGAACAAATTCCATATTTCATAGCTTTTCCACTCCACCGACCTCCCCTGCTGCCGTATATTGGTATCTCTACTTTAATGCAATATATTCAAATAACTGATATTTTTTGTATTACCGACTGTATCCGTTTATGAAATATCAACAGTATATGGAATCTGAAAATTGGATCAGCTATCTTTCATAGAGCATAAGTTCTGGTACAATTCATTAGATTATGCGTTTCACCAGCCTAGAAAAGGCAAAGTATAGAATATCTATGCACAAATTAGCCTTATCTTGGTTAACTGTACCTACACATGACTTAAATCGATTAAATTTACAATATTTCGCATATTTTTATGTCGTTTAGGTATGTACATACCTCAAATCGCTCTGTGGAATCAAAACATGTCCCATGCTAAGCATACCTAACCCTCCCAACTCCTTGGGCGTATAAAACACAACTGGTGGAAAACGACTTGGCATTTTGGAGTTGAGCCCAATCTTGATACGAGTCTGAATCTTATTTTCGCACTTTACAAGCAAATCTAACATCTCTTGAGTGTTAATAACAGCTTCTCGAAAGTAGGTCATCAAGCCGATTAATGCTGTATTCCATTTATTCGCAATTTTTGTGAATGTTGTGCTTCCACTGGACATTAAGATTTGTCGAACACGATTTTCGAATGTGCGAATACTGTAAAAAACAGATAAAAACTCATGAATAGTTTGAAAAACTCATAAATTAAGAATTTGAATTAAAAATGTTTATGTACTGAGCAAACTGGAAAAATACCAAAATAGGTTTCCTAGCAACACTAAGTTTTTTGCTCTACTTTTTAACTATTTTTTAAATTTTAGGTTTTACTTTTATAGGGTTCCAATTGTTTTAAATTTGAAAAAACTAAATTAAATATATCAATTTAAAATCTTTCATTATCTAGATGGCCTAGGACATTTTAGTGCAAAAAAAGCTTAAACAAATTGCTCTAATTATTACAGTTTGACTAAAATAGACTTAGGAAGCACCTAGTGTCATTACAAGCTGACCTTTTGAGCAGTAAATTAGGCAAATAAAAACCTTTCGGGAATAAATAGACAAAATATTAGATTGTTATGACATCTTTTCTTGTGCATAAAAGATGCTCCAAATTTTGAGAGTTAAACTAAAATTGGTCAAAAGAGTACCTAGTGTCATCCACCCTCAGAAAAGCTTGCGCTGTCATCTCTTTAGTAGCATCGTTTTGCAGCTTCCAGACACCATCAGCATGAACTGGTGATTCACCAAGCATTCTACACTTAGGCTTTACTCTCACCTTAAAAACATTATCAGTTGGAATATATCATTCACTACTTTCAACTTATGGACTGCACAATGAGCCATACATATGATCAGTACAAAAGAAATGTATGATTCGATCTGTACTGCATTCAAATGAATGCAATAACTTGCCAGAAATTGATGAGTAGTCTTTATAGACAATATATATTTTCATACCATTTTAACAAAAACTAATTCTTTTCTCCCCCTTTCTGCTCCCCCTGCTTTCTAGGGTGCTCAGCCATACAGTTTTGAACCCAGCTGATACTTATTGATTGCAAGTTTCTTCTGGCAGGCTAAAAATCTTATTTCCATTACTTCGTATTGGATGGACATATTAAATTCAACATTACCAATAAAAATATTGTGGATAACTTGGTCTTATTTCACTTATATTCGACTATTTCTATTTATGTATGTATCCAGAACCACTAATTCCAGCTATACAAATTACAATCTTCTGCATATACATATAGATATAAATCATGAATATATTGAAAATTCAACTGTAGAAGCCAAACTGTGATACAGACTTGAAGTGAGTGGCTCGCCGCTAGTATTATAGGTGTCAATTTTTATCTTCAATAACTCTACTTTTGTCAACCAAATCTTCCTCTCTTGCATAGTAATCAGTGTTATTTCTATTCTGCAATCCAACAACTTTAACAGCTTCAAGTTGAATCGAAAAAATACTTAATTCACTGCATTGCGAATGATATTTCTCTTCATAATCTTCTATCTAGTTCATGTAAATTTTTCACAGAATTTTAGCTCAAAAAATTATTCATCTATTTGGGAATCTATGTACCGCGCAATTTGCGTGCATGCATGATTTACAGTGAACAATTGTTAGCAACAACGTTGGCCAGTTTATTTTCCAAATATACATTATCCACTAATAGTCGTACATATCTGAATAGTAAATAAGCCATGCTTTTCCTTATTTTTTACAAACTAAAAGTTATTAAAAAGAAGTCCAAGTTTATTTTTTATTTGTGCCGCATAATTTAATAAAATTTCGTATATGCTTGAAAAATTTGAAATTTCATAATATATATGTAAAATAAAATAAAAAATTTTGGTGTTTAACGAGCTTTATCCTTGTTGTATCTCGTATTTAATCTTTAGGCTTACCTCGAAACCGCTCATATTGAACAACAAATTCGGATTATCTCGGCTATAAACGCTCACAAACGAATTTGTCCACTCGATGGTGGTCACGCTGCGAGGCAAGCGATTCTTGATATCCCAAAAAGTAGCTCTGCCTAAATTTACATCGTGTTTCATAAGACGCATACGGCAATCTCGAGGCCAACATTTACGATTATTATAGCCAACCACATTTTCGTTGTTCGGATCAGGGTGTTCCGTAAGATAACGTTGGATTAAATCACGAGCATCTTCAGAATCAAAGCGAAAAAGCATGTATATCTGAACAAAAAATAAATATATACATTTAAAATGATTAAAAATAATTTAAATACTAAAAAAATTGATGCTTTAAATACAAAATTTTATAGCAAAAATTGTGGATATTGCTGGCATTTCATTTACTACCCAAAAATGCCTTATCTCATTTGAAATGACATATGACATATATTTTGGCTAATAATAAGATATAGAGGGTCAAAAGTAGCTAAACTCGTTATTTAAACATGAAATTTATTTATTTTAGAAATAAATTGGAATAACCTTCAAGCAATATTTATCACTTTAAAAAAACAAGCAAAGCGAAGGACACCTAGGCAAAGTGAAAGCTGAAGAGTTGATTAATTAAAATTGAAGTTTTTTATTGGATGTCAAATGAGTTATGCACCAGTTCATAAAAAATGAGAATTACCTTGTCAATATATCTGGTGTAGAGTCGAATCGGATGTCTCGTCTCAGTAGATGTATCTCTATAACACAAATATTGATTTGGAATTTGAGGGGGTCCGGCAATTTCTGTGGCCCTCGTAAGCCCTAATAGCAGTAGATCCAACACGAGTCCATAGTATTGAAATACAAAACTAGCAAATTGGAGTCCGCGAACGAGTCCGTACGAATTTGTATGCATCATATCTTTGTAAGAAACTACAACGTTATTTTTAGCGGTCATGTAATCTGCAATATTGTGGTCAACGATAAGCCGTAATAGTCGATTTAACATGGTTAGATCCACCTAAAATCGAGGCAACAAGAGACATGAAATATAATTTTAGATTATTAATCAAATTCTTCAATTCCATGAACATTTCATGTAAAAGACAATGGTTCTAGAGTACAAAAAAAGCATAGTAAGATAAAAAAAACTATGATAATATCAGTGCCTGTTATGCGTAGGTTTCTTCTCAGATTTTGGAAAAAATGAAAAAAAATTAATTTGAAAAGGGAATATAGATATAAAAAGCACGATTAGATATAACCAAGATCCAGAAATTTCCAATTTTGTGATTCCACAACTTAAATATAGATTATTACCTTGTTTCATATTATTCTATATTCAACCATGAATTCCATATTAAACACTCAATATTTGCTTTAATTTAATAGTGTCATGCTTAGTTTATATTCTTCATAGAAATAACTACTGTACAGTTCATTTTTAACATATATAAATTATTTTAGAATGATGAATCATTTATTTTGAATTATTCCTAACTTATAACCAATACATATTCACTCTTTCAAATAAATTCAAACTTTTAATTGATTCCCATATATTCGAGATATATATACGGCAAAAAAAGAAAAAGGCTTTATTACCAAATTGAAAAGCATTACTAAAATGTAAAGTGGCTGGATCAACTGCAATTTATTTTCAAGATATTTATGTAAGAAAAGTATTTGTACAAATATAACTAAGTTTTATTATTATAAAACTAAAAGATTTTATAAGAAAATAGAATGGCTTAGTTATCTTATTTCTAGTCTAGTCACCGACATTAGCACACACTCTCCTCTAGTGGTATTATTATAAAAAGATTTATATTATGTTAACATAATCGATTCAGTATTTAATACTAGTTTCATAATAAATCAATAATGTTCTAATATAAAATAAAACAGTTTCATTACCTTTTCGTACACTTTTTCAAGCCTAGTCTCTAACATAACCACACACTCTCCTCCAGCTGTATTCCAAACATCAGTTACATTATTAACACCTTGACACCACTGATACACTAATAAAGGAGGAGGTTGCTGATCCGATGGTTTCACCCAATTAGGAAATAAATGCCGTTTATCCGCTTCGAACCAAATATACTGATCCAAATATGCGTCCGTGATTTTTTCTAACGGTTCAATTTCGTGTACGGGAATTAGATGGCTATACAGATCCATAAATTCGATTCCCACCTCTTTGAAAGCACGTTGGGTTAGTAAATGGCGCTTGATTCTGCTCAGCGCTTCGTGGGGGTTATCATAAGACTGTTTTTAAAGAAAAAATGAAATATTCTAATATACTATTGGATCTAACGAATATGCGTTGAACAAATATTCACTTATAATCAATATTCAACCAAAAGTACCCAAATACATTTTCATTAGCTGGGTACTTTTGCAGCATAGGAGGGGTGTCAGGAATCATATGCTGTTCCAGCACCTCGGATTGTTTCGTTACTTAATTTTATGTACTATTTTTATTTTTAAGGTGACGACTCGCTTCTATGAGTGTGGATTTATCTCTTCATATGATTCACATCATTCTCACTTTTTATTGCCAATTAAATCTTTATATCTTGTGTTCGTGCTATTTCATTGTAATAAATCATCAAACGTACAATGAATTTATACAATAAATATATATACCTGCTCTATTAACCCCAATTCTTCTCTCTGCATCTGATTCAACCTCGAATTTATACTGTAATTCTCTTTTAAGCGTTCTAATGCTAGAATAAGAAGTTTTGTATCATGCTTATAACTCAGCGGAGGGAATGGTATAGGGGAAAACTTTCTACTTTCTAGCCAATGAACAGTGGTGGTATATATAGCCACAGCTTCTTCGGGGGTGACGTAAGGACCGTCTTTAAGGTAGTTGTGCTGACGCTCTTGTTCAGCCTTTAGCCAAAGACGAGTCAATCGACCTAGAAAATTATATATATATATGACCACTCTCTGTATACATTTGTATGTATGTACATTGAAATTGAACATAAGCACTTACATCACTATTGTATATACTTCCGTGTATATATATATATATATGTATATTGGCATATGAATATAAGTACCTTGAAATTATATGTATGTTTCTGTTGTATATATGTATAAAAACAGATGCATGTATTTTGAAAATTTCATATTCCCTTAAATACTGCACAACAGTAAAATCCAAAAATATCACTTTATATATATGCATTCATGTAGGCATAGAAATTGAAATCTTACCTAAATTCTTTTTGCAAACAGTTTTATCCACTGTTGCGCCTCGCTTGATACGTTCGCGGTTATAATGGGCGATATTCGTCCACCAATCTGCTTTTGATTTCACATACCGTAAAATCATATTTTCAATGGGGGCTGGCAGGCCAGGTACTTTCCATGGAATATTAGCCTAAAAATTCGACACATTAATGCATATATATATATATATTTACAAAAGGAATGAAAAACTTCACACATAAATGGAAAATTCAAAGTTTGACTATTTTCACAAGTAGATAAAATTGTTAAAAATTATGCATGAATTCCCATGTCTATTTGGCAAAAAGAAATTTATCGTGCATATTCCTTATATGAGCTAAAAAAAAGGAATAATGCTTCAGTTAAATGGCTAGTCAACTAGTCACCTTACCCCCATTACCAGTTGACTAGCTATTAGTTGGTTATATATAGGCCAAAATGTACAGCAATAATAGCTATCAAAAATTGTCAAAAAGCTAGAGCAAACGGATGAGTTAGATCTCAACATAAGGAAGCGAATTAACTACTCATACTGAAAGTTATTATAAAACGCTGGATTATGCGTTGCAGTTCTTTCGGCGTATGAAGTCAATAGTTCCTTAATTATGGGAGTTACAAAAAGGTATCAGTAGTAATTCATAGGGATGAATTACTGAAAGTGAACTCAAATACTAACTTTATTCAGCCAAGCACTATTCTCAGAGGGCAATATTCGAATAGTACCCATTGTAAATATAAATTTTTAAATGTGTTGCAACAAAAATACTTTTCTTATCAGTAAAGGTTAATCAAATGGCACCTTTACTATTTTCATCCAAGTACAGTTCAATTGTAACACAATACCAGACATTCTAGTCATGGGTTGGGTTATATTCAGTGGAAGTAGTTGTAATGGGTTAAATAAGGGGGACACGGTAGCTGTGCCTTACTTTTAGGGAAAGTCAGTAGCTATGAGTTATAGTCGAAGAAAGATATGAGTTATGTTCGAGGGAAGATGGTTGTCATGGGTTCAATTCTGCAGTAGATGGTAGTTGATAGGTAACGCTGGGGAGGGAAGATGACCATTGAAGGTAATGTTCGTGGGAAGACACTAACTAGGTTACAATGATACAGCAGTTATAGGTTATATTCGGTGAAATTTGTAGTTAACTAGCTTACTTTACGGTATTTATGGTTCATGTTCGAGGGATAGGGTAGTTATGGGTTAAGTTTGGAGTAAGATGGTAGATATTGATTGTATTCGGGGAAAGATGATAGTTGGCAACAAAAATTATAAATAAATACCTTCCAGCAACGCCACGCTTCGCTCAAATGCTGTAAAATGGTTCTACTCTTATTAGCCTTGACACCCTCTGGCATCATATCTAATATATCATGCATCACTGCAGCCCTCAATTCTAAATCGAAGTGGGATTCCACCCTTTGTTTTGTAACTGTCTTAGCAATTCCCTTCAAGTAAAAAATAATAAAGTTATAAATTCGATTTGTCCAAATGAAAACTTCAAATTCAGAATGTATACAATATAAGATGAGCACAATCAATTTTTTTATGATTTAAATAAAAGTATATAAATTGGACATACTTATGCATCCATATAAATAAAACAAAATAAAAAAATTCAAAATGAACTTGACAGCATCATAAAATTATTCAAATATATACTAAAATACCCATAGTAAATTATGTTACTTAAAAAAATAGAATTTTAAAATCTTTAATGGTAACAGAATAGTCATCAGAATTGTTTGAAATTCTTATGCCATATTACATTGATGGTAAAATATAAATATTTTACTAATCTCGCTGATTCAGAACAATTACTTAGCTATAAATATTTTAGACAATTTGTCTTTCTATTGATTATTCTTCAATTGATGTGAAATTTAAAATATATCAATTTTATCCAAATAAATACAATGAAAAAACAAAATGTATAGAAAATAGGATAAATACTACCCATCCCTATATAATCATACAAATTTATACAAAATTGCATAAGGTAGTCATATTCATACAAATTTCATGCAAAAAACCAGCATGTATAGAAGTAAAAATATAAAAATTGGTGGTACTTACATAAATTGGGCAAAAATTTATGTTAAAAAGGCAGACAGTACTAAATAAAAACTCTCAAATATAGATGATAAACCGGTCTTGCCAATTAAGAACAATTGAAAGTAAGTCATTAGTTTTAATTTCAACAAATAAAAGACCATAGATAGGATTTTTTTGCTAAGAAATTACTTACTATACAAACTGAAACATGATCTGATACATTCAAAAAGTATACCTCCTTCTTAACTAGGCTTGTTCAGTTAATGGAATTAGATACCTGCCCTGTCTTAAGAATTTTTTTCATCTCAAATGAAAGGTCACAGTTTATGGAAATATATATGGAAAATTATTCTTTTAAAATAAATAAACGCAATATTTAGCATAACATTTCATTTGGAACAAAATTCTGGGGTCAAGACAGAAAAGATTATTGGAATAGTATCTTTATAATTTACTAGAATTTTGCCTTCATTTTGCCGTTTGCAGATGACTTAAGGCTTAGTTGAAATCAACGATGCGAGAATCTTGTATTCTTATTGGTCAAAATTTTAATTGTAACTGTGCTTTCAGGCGTATTAAATCTAATATATTCGTGACTGCATTCAGGCAACTTAAATTAATGTGAATGATAGCATAACGCAAAAACGTGAAAAATTTAAAAACGTACCTTTGAATGTCTGCCCTCAAACTGCCTGGCTAGAAGGTTGCCCAGCCATCTCTCCAAAAGGGGCACGATCCCCCGCAAAAAGAATAACCATACCCTCCACGCTGGAGCCCAGAACCCGCATCCAGGGCCTTTACCCACTGGTCCAGTATTAAACCGGTAGTAGATGAGGTGCTTAAGATCTGAAAAGTAAGAAAATAAATATAGTTGAACTATGTATATTTTTTTAGTATTTATTAAGAACAATTATAATATATATATATATATATATATATGTGTGTGTATGTATGATGATATGCACTAGAGCTCCTAGAGAGATAGAGAAGATAATGAGGAGTGATGTACTTTGTAATATACACGATGAAATATTCAATGAAATTAAAAATTTAGATGTGGTACAAATATATTAAAATTGGCAATTTCAAATATGTTCATTATGACAGTTCTATAATAAATGATCCATTGAAAAATATGAACTATACAGAAAAAGTTGAACACTCTCAAGGTAGCACAAAAGCCTATCTACCTTGATCTTGGAATTTCATTGCAAATGAAAAATCACACAGAAAGTTGCGTATTATTCTTATTGAAAATATTTTACAAAGTATGATTTTTAAAAAATGATGGTTAGGAACTGAAAAAAAAATAAAATGAAATTTTTTGACACACCTTTACACATACGAATCTGACGCATGAGTCGATATTTATACCGATACATACCGGTTAACTGACCGACATGCGAAAACGCATACTGCAAACCGTCCGCTAACTGAAATGCATCCACATTACCCAGTCTATACTGTACATGGCTATCTACGACTAATTTAGTCAACCGCAAAATTTCCCTAGTGAGATGAAATGCATTTCCAAAACGGCTTTTTTTTCTCTCTTTCGTCGTCAGCGTCTTCACAGGTTTCAAATTGAAGTTATAATCAAGATGTAAATAGTTCAGATTTTTTCTATGTATCAGTAAATTTAGCATATTATAACCCTGTCTGCATACTTGAAGACCAACTTCAACCCAATCTAGTTCAGTTTCTTGGAAAAATTTGGTGGATTTAAGAGATTTAAACAGATTTTTACGAGCAAGACCCTTGTTGGGTTTCGATCGAAGCTCATTTAATACCCAGCATTTGAGTAGTTTCTGGTAGCTCACACGTACTTTGACAGGGTGCCCTGGAAAAAGTTCAAAAAATTAGTATGTGAATTTCATATTATAATTATTTGCAGGCTTCTGAAATAGTATAAATCAATATGGGTTATAAGTGCATGGAAATCCAAACTAGAAGAGCATATAATTGTATTTTGAGGGCAATAAATACAACGTCAATACCAAGAAAGAATTTTAAAAGTTATGAAAGTTAAAAAAATTAAATTTAATGAATCTTCAGCTCATAATGAATTCTATTTAATTGAAAAGTCCAATTTCAGAATAATTTATGAAAAGTTGAAAAGATTCAAAATAATTTAGTAGTTTACTCTAGAGTTTATCCCCTAGCCAATTGCAAGAAAAATAGTTTTTAGACTCCCATTTGTGAAAAATTAATCCCATATTTTGGGAGTCATATATCATTAAATTAGGCATTAATAGAGCAAATTCATTACACTTGAGACCGATATTATATATAGAGCTGAACTAGAGAAATCAACAAATCTAGCTAAATAGAAATTCAGTTGACAGCATTGAAAATAACATGTTTGAGTGATTTATTCGAATTCACGAGTTAGTATTTCACGAAACCAAATTTAAGTAGAATGTGTACTAAAACTTTGATTTGCTCAAGAGAAAAAAAACTCTAGCGAACGGAGAATTAAAAGGAAACAGAATAGTGAATTCCTAATTAAAATAATTATGAACAGAAATTTATTGGACATAAACAGACGAGAAACTTTTTGATTGGTAAAATATAGTCGCACCACCAAAGTTGTGTCTTTTCACTAGGTTACTTATATAAAGACATGGTAATAATTGCATTTTCAAACAAAACAGAATTATGCCATCACTTTAAGGTGGGAATTCCAAAAAAATGCTTAAAAATAGAGTTATTCTTTGTGTACTTTAATACCTTAAGTCTTCAGGCTATTTTTCAGAAATTATATTTTTTAAAATAAATGAATTATTAAAAATAAACTATAGCCGTAATCATTTTCATTTGGTTTTTTGACAGGTATGCCTTTTTTCAGTAATTTTAGGTCATATGGTTTTTCTATTAGCCACAACTGTATTATTTTGCTACAGCAAGGTTAGTAAAATAACTTTTGAATTTGCATTAGAAGTAGTACAAGTAAAAATACAAGTATATTGTTTTAAAAAACTAATTAAAAAAGTTCAAGCTGCAGAGTTAAAATTTAAAAATATAAAACTTTTAAAATTACAAATACAATTTTTAGTGAAATAAAAAAACTATATTTTAATTTTACTTGATACACTGGTTGCTAATTTGCAACATTTTCATTAAGCACACAAATATTAAAAAATTAATTACATATATATATATATATATATATATATTTATGCTAAAGAAAGATTTATACGAAAGTAAATCTTTATAGTTATTTTTTAAATAATTATTTCTATGGCCCTTTCTATTTTGGTAAATGTTATAGAAAATGTAGAAATACATTACTGTAATTTTTTAAGTAGTAAAATTTTGAAAAGATTATAGGAAATACATTCATTTTCTTTCTAATTGAGCCAAAAATTTAAAGTTTATATCTATAAATTTAATGTTGAATTTATCTTTAGACAACTCTAGATTTTAGTACTTTGTGTTCTTAACTTCAACTTGCCCTTCTAACCATACCTGGGGGACAGTGTTCATGAAACCAGCTGTTGACAAGTGGCACGTCGATAGCTCGTCTTGTACGACCCTGGCGTATATTGAACGGTTTTGGAGCCCAGTACAGGGCTATGCCGGATGCGGTATTTTCGGTATATAGAGGTGCCTCAACTAAAATGGGGTCAAATCCAGGGGGTAAATAACATTCTGCAGGATCTTCCCAATCATCCTCTATAGCGAAGAAAAAATTATACATATATATATATATATATATTTAATTATTATAAATGGTCAGCTGGCTATAATAAATTTCAAAATGAAATGAATAAGCATCATTTAAAATATGTGGCAAAAGCTGATGTCAGCTCCAATGGTAAGAGCTTCTCTATTTGAGTTGTTAAGTGAAAAAAAAATTTAGAAAAGAATCGCAGTAAATAAAACCGTATTAAATCAATTTCTATTGGCTTATGTCTTCATTTTATTTAAAATTAGGCATTATGTGAAACTTAGAGAAGAATCAATGAAAAATTCAGCTGATATTTATGTTTATATATATATATATATATATGTATATTTGTGTCAAAGAGCTATACCACAATGCCTTGAATGATGTAATTTTCTTATTAAAGCAATTTCTAAATTGATGTCAAATTTTAGATAACACATGTAAAAGTTATACCTGCACAGTTTTTCGTCGAGATTCGATAATTATTTTCAAAGCGATGGGAGCAATATCAGTATTAAAATTGATAAGTTCGGTTTCGATTAGTGTGTTGTATTTGCAAGCTACATTAACAGCATTAATGGCGGGAATCTTACTGGACTGTTGATAGTGCACAGAGAAGCAATGATAGAAGATAAAAAAAGACAGTGATATTATAGATCGAATTATACAATTAAACTTCAACATAAAATTTATCCAGAAACTTATTACCTAACTGTGTATTCTAAGTATATACTTTAAAATATACAAGTTTTACCTCAAAAATAAACCTACTTCTATCAATATAGGGTATCGCAAAATCAAACAGATTATTATACAAACTGTGCAAAAAGGGACTCAATTTTCGCTAAGCTATGATCGATTAAAATTATGTGTCAATATATCCATTTAGATAATGATCTATTTCAAATTTTACACATACTATCTTCCCCCAAATATAATGCATAGCAGCTTTCAAATTCTGAAAAACGTACCTTCATCATTATAATATATTGCAGACTGCTGCTCTGCAGATCTAGTGTAATGCGCACTAATAGGATTAATGACTGGATCAAAGTAATATGCAGGCAAATCGGGATCTTCTGCCTTGATATAATATAACGCTGGGGCATGATAAGTAGGCAATTGCACTTTACGAGGTCTACTGTTATATAAATGAGGGAACGCAACTCTGTATTCAGTACGAATTTGGTGACGAATAATGATTTTATTAATGTCATTAAACTCATTCCAATCTTCCTCATCTGCATCAGCATCTCTGAAAAGCGGCTCAAACTTAGGACCGCCTATAAAACAATTGTAAAAAATTTAATAATAATTTTAAGAAAAGCTTAAGAATTTGGTAAAAAATTATTACCATTTTAACTCTAAACTAAAACCCTACATTACTCCATCAATACATTAGAATTTATCAATTATAAGTTTTAGCACATTATATGAATCATCCACACAGAATCGTCACATCCAGAGCCACCTATTTGAAACTTTCGGTTCAAGCAGAATTGCATCCATCAGTAGCAGCATTAGAACAGCTACGGAACCAAGTCGTCAAATTCTACCCCAATTTTCTGGAAAATCGTTTTTTCTAAAATCCTTGAAACCCAAATTACTTGGAGCTTTATCAAAGGGATTTTACGGTAAGAGAAATTTTGACAATAAGTGCTGTCTGTTTCTGTATGGTTCTTTTGGGTTTATCTTATGATTTTCTTTATTGATGTTCAAGGGAAATAAAATTTACATATTAAACATTAGTTAAATAATTTAGGAGAATAAAGGAGTTCATTTTAAATTTCATTTGGCTTTTAAAAAATGTAATTTTAGTATGAAGATATTGCGAAAGAAATAGCAAAGAGAGAGAGAGTAAAATCTGATAAAACCAATTTAAAGTATCCATATATCGTTTTTTAAGCATCTAAATCACTGGCATCCAGTACAGGTCATATTGACAGTTCAGTTCATTATCTGTGTATATGTATCTTTGAATATGTAACTAATGCAATCGAATATAGGATACATATCTATGAAGCTTTCCCATCTTCATTATATTACAGCATTGAAAGCACGCTATCAACACTTTGTACAAATAAAAATTGAATTTTGTCAAAAGTCGTAGAAAAATGCCATCAACATGCTTAACACCAAAAATAAGATTGCAATCAAAAAGTACATGTGCACTTTTGAGCACTGCTGCCTAGAACTATATAAAGAATGACTTTTTGACAATTTGAAATTGCTCAATTTTCTTCTATGGTACCATTTTTATTAAAATTTATCTTAATAGGTTATTATCGATTTGGATAAGATGTGTTAACAACCACCCAAATGGATGTCTCAAGTGAGATGCTTCAGTTAAATCCGATTAATAATTTTGTTTTGTAATCTTATCATTTTTGTGAATGTTATAAACACATTATTCATATAAATAAATAATATATCTTTAACAAGTGAATTTGAAATCCATAAAATGGTAAACCTTTGTGAAATACTATTACTTCGTTTGGGCAGCAGAATCGCTATTTAACTATTGAATCTATGTTCAATACCGGACACTAAAAAAATTTCAAGTGGCTATCTTCTGATGTTCAAAATCCAGCTGGAAATATTTCGGCATTTAACTGAAATATATTTTTTATTAGCGGAAAATTTGATTAGTTCGGTTTGACCGTATATAATAAGTAATTTTCTAGATGCCATTTGAAAACTTAGAAAGATATAATAAAAAGGCCCAAAGTAAGCACGTGAAATCACATGGAATTGCTCTTAATTTAAATACCCTATACATGTAAATAAACCAATAGTAAAAAGCTAAGCTTGTACCTGGAATAGCTAAATTCAATGCTTTAGCAGTAAGAAAAGACTTCTTATCAAATAGATACCAATAGTTGTTGTCCAATAAATCGCTAATAAGTTGCCCCGCTAAACGATGTAAATTTGCCATTATTGGAACCGTTAAATTCCATGTTTTGTATGATGAACCATTTACTAATCTAGTGCCTAATAGCGGACGACTATCATACAGCCAGTCACGAACCGGCAAATCATCATCGTCATCTAATTCCATTTTTATAGCTTCTAGAGGTTCGACGTCGTAAATATTATCACCGTAATCAAGCGGGGGTTCCTCGTCATCAAATGGTGGGAAACGCATGCGTTTAAAATGCCTCCTATCTCGCTTTTCTCGGCGCATCATGATCCACATCGTTCCCCATTGAGCAAAATAAACAGGCTCAATAACTCTCGGAACTTCGTTAACAAAGCTAATTGCTCCTGTTACGTGATATAGAACTTTCACATTTCTTACCATTTCCCAAGGCATAGGCATGTTCTCGAGTAACTTGTAAACAGCATGAGGAACAAATTTTAATGCTCCTAAGAAAACTCGCTTATCATGGCGAAATTTCTTGCTGGTCATATCGCCATGATCCTTTATAATCTTACGTACGTGCTCAGGCGGCATATCCTCCTTATAAACTTCCACGAAGCCAAATTTTTTCTTTTCACCATACTTTTTACTGGCCAATGCTTGCCACTTTTGGGATTTACGTTCCAGTTCTTTGGAATGCGACTCAAGTGTCATAATATCAGGCTTTTGGCTTGGAAGTAGCACAGGTGGTACTGATTTCATTACAGGGACCGATGCAGAAGTAGCAGGTAGAGTTGTAGAAGGTAATTGGGGGTAGTATAGATGTGGAGCTGGCAGTGTAGGCCTGGCTACACCACTGTACATCATTCCTGTCTGGGGGAAATAGGATTGATGCTGGAGCTGCTGAGGTGGCTCTTGAATCTGTTGCCATGGTTGCGGAACGTTTGTGAAACCCATTCCAAGAGGAGGAGGAGGCGGCATCATTGCATTGGGTGGATATCCCATCCCAGGCGGTGGAAAATTCGGAGGAAGAACTTGCTGTTGCATTTGCTGCTCCTGTTGCCATTGCACAAAACCCATGTCCGTTGGAGGTGGAGGAGGAAGCATCATTGTAAAGTTTTCATTTTGGATGGGTGCAACCATTCCAGGATGACCTTGTTGGAACTGCATGTTGGGAGGTAAACTATTTGGGTTGAATCCCATTCCTGGAGGTGGAGGCGGAACGTTTCCGTAGCCCATTCCTGGTGGAGGCGGCGGAGGGGGAGGAAATCCTTGTGTCATCAGATTGAAATCTATCACACGAGCAGCTTAGATGAATACCAATATACGATTTTCAATCTTTCGAGGTGATGTCGAGAAATCTGATTCTACTTCAGCTTGATCGACACAATGAACTCGTACTGATTTACTCATATATTTCACTCGTCTACAAAATTGACTCGTTTTCGTATGAACTAAAATATAAACTGAAATTCCAAGCTTTTAGGAAAAAATTTCGTATCATCACCTCAATTTTATATCATTATATGTATGCAAGTAGAACTACAAATTATCTCTTTAACAGCCTTATGAAATGATGTCGAAACCCAGCGGTAACGAAATGTTCCTAGTCCTCAAAACGCTGTATGATAAGCTAGCAGCTGCCTCGCCTAAAGACAATATATGCCTTTTTCATTTCATTCGCCAAATAGAAAGCGACGTCTATCTGACATACAATCTTCAACGAGTGGTAACTAATTTTATCGCAAATATTTCGAAACTATAACTTGCATAGGTTAGACTAGAATTTTTTTTGTTTTTCACCACATTTTCGTTTTCGTTACTAGCCCGTTTGCCAATGATACTGGTTTTTCGCTGAGTTATAATTACCGAATTAGGATAATATTGTAGTGAATTTACTTACCTAAAGTAAAATTGAAAAACATCTATAACTGCATAGGAAATCTACAAATTTATTTCAATAAAATCTATATTGATCCTTCTTTAAGCAAAGTATTTTTCTTTCATGTAGAACCATTTAGTTATTTGCAAATTTTAATTATAAGAGCAAATGTGAAATTTGGTACTATTAGCATAACTATGCCATTAAACTTATAGCTATAAAATGTTTTTTTCGATCTAAAGATGCTTATCGTTTTGGTGTATTGCACCAATATATACTTTTAGCTCAACATGATCTGGGCTTACTTTTTCATGCAATTTTACCTTCATGTATCGCCTCAAATATATTTAGTGCAAATAATAAAATATGTAACATTTAGTAACTTTCTTTCAAACTGTTGATAAAAACTGAAAAAAATCATTATTTTAAAACTTTCGAAATTTGTTAGTGATTCAGTAGTTTCTACCAAATATTACTTATTTCTATCTCATTTTACTAGTTTTTTTACAATTTGACTTTTTTCTTGTTTTATTTTTTTTTATGTTTGCATTTCACTTCTTAAAGATTTTCAATAGATTTATATCTAGTTAAAAAATGACTGATAATATCCCAATTTATTACTTATCATATTCGTGATCGACAGTTTTTCATCATTTTTTTTACGTACTTTATTCTTTTATCATTTTATTTTTCCGGAGAAAAATGACTCATACTATACAGATATGCTTCATTTTTTAATTAAAAATACATGTTTTTTTTTAATATTTTAGGTCCCACTTGCTATAGAGGGTAGAAAAGGTCTTCTTGACCTAGTACTGACTCTAAAGTGTTTCGAGTATGAAAACTTGTGGATGACTTGGACCGAAATTCTACACTGCTTATTTGAATCATGTAGTGGTGCATTTTCACATTGGAAAGATTTAATTTCCCAGCAAATATCAAAGTATTCCAAAGTAAAAGAAACGAACGATGTGGAATCTGCTTTTCGAGCATACAAACGCAAACTTGACGAAAACCTTCCGACTGATTTGAAACCAGCGATAAAGGTTTCTACTCTGCTACTTCACAACGCTGCAAGTTATTATTATACCAAAATTCCTCAATATGAAGATAAGACAAAAAAAACTTTGGATGAAATTTCAAGAATCGAAATGTCAGTTAGCAATTTACGGATAGACAGGTCTAGTAACTGTATGAAATTTCAATCTCGAACAGGGTTAAAGGAAAAGTTTCGGGCTCGTTACTTAACGCCGTTAGAGGTTAACATGGCAATTGAGATGCGGATACGGGATGAGCAGCGTCAAAAAGAAATTGCGAACAAAATTGTCTTAAAGAAAAAAGAATTGACGCCAGAAGAGGTCAGTTGTATTAAAATTTATAAAATCTAAGCAGATTTTTTTCATTTCTTAAATTAAATCAAAAGTTAAGGCTTCACTAATGAACTTACAAGCCCCAATTCTTATCCAAGTAGCTACTGTTAAGATATCTCTAGCTATGTTTAGTTATATAGTAGTTAATATTTATACAGATTTGAATAGTATACTATCTAGTACACTAGCCTTTATTTGAACAAGCAGTTTTCTAGATCAATTCTATGTTAAAGTATAATTGTGTACTTTAGTTTATAATACCACTCTGTCTTTACTATATAAATCTCTATCTGCTGTCTCTGTCTCGGTACACTATAGAGCACTAATCTCAAAGCCGCAAATGTTTCAATTGATGAAACGGATTTTTAGGCTGACTTATGCTTTCAATGAAGATCCTGTAAAATTTAAACTTAAAGGAACCGGAGCCATTGTATGGATAACTATTAATCTATTGAAAAGAGCTCTTAGCAAATTAGCACTGCTCTGACACAATTACTTAAATCCGATGAACATAAGATACAAAAATTTGATTCTCTGAGTTTTCGATTATAAATAAATGGAAAAGTCATAATATTCCTAATTCAGCTTCACAATTTCGGATTCATACAAATTTTGGATGTGACTCATTCATTCAATGATCCTGACAAATTCACGATATCCGAAGTTTAAAATCATTCCATTTATTGTTGGTGATAATATAAAATGATATATATATATATATATATATATATGTATTATTGGTATATTCTGGAGAGTACTTGACATATTCTGTCATGTGTCTTCATTAGACGTTTTAATATCTAGCATAGATTGGCTGCCATACAGTAAAACCTTCTAAGTTGGACAATCTATTGTCAAGTGCTCAAGTGTCCAATTTAAGGATGTATCCAGATATACTAAGGGCAAATTCAATTTAAGAGAAGAGTTGTCGTCTTGTCAGCTGTCAAGCCTACTAAGGTGTCCAATTTATGAGGTTTCACTGCACATTGAAGTTCTGTGGAATTCGAATATGCTAAAAATTGAAGTAATACAATAAACTTTGGATCTAATTAATCTGTCGGGACCACAGATAAATTCGTTCTATATAAAAATATAAAGCTGAAATTTGACCCAAATGACTTTTTCTTTATTTCTTGAAAAGTAAGCGGAGTTCATTACATTTGAATTCGTTATACCCAAATTCATTTTATCCGAATTTTTCATATGGTAAGCGTATTGAATGTATTTTCATCGATTAGCGTTTCTTTCGTTCTTTAGGAACAAATAGTTGCTGAAGCATTTGATGGCTCAGATAGTGAGGTAAATAAAAATTGCTGCTTGAATATATCACGTACTATTTTAATAGGCGGTACCCATCGAATAGTCACATATAAAAGTCCCTGCAGCATTAAAATGAGCTGTGTGCGACAAAGTATCAATGTGGCCTAAGATTATGAAGACAAGTCAATTCGTGGAGCACCATAACTTTAAGTATGCATCACAATGATTTGACACCATTGACTGAATAGCCATTTTATTTTGAAAAGCAAAAATTTACATTAAATCTAATACGTTTGGTCTATATTTGGCTATTTTCGTGGAAATATACAGTTTATAGATTTTCATTGGTACACCGTCCATAGAATTTAGTATTAAGAAATAATTGATATTACTGGGAAATAAGTATTATTTAATTTAAATCATTGAAAAATCTTGCAAAAATCCTGAGGCACTATAATCACTGGGGGGGGAGGTCGCTGCTTAGTACTGTGTCAATGCAACTGAAGTGCTCGTGCAGTAATTCACACTAATGATAGGCTGTAACACAAGTGTTATTAACATTAAATCTGAACTGCCAAAATATTATCCAAGTAGAATAATTTTAAATCTTACGAAAAGTCACTGAAAATAGTTCTCTTTGAAGGGTACCATTTAATGCAATAGTATCTTATGTCGTCCATATGAGTTTGTAGAAAATTTTTATGTTCAAATGAAATTTTCACGTATTTTTAATCTTTATATTGCCATGATTGTATTGAATTTTTGTCTTAAATTCATATTGACATCACATATATTATTCATGAACCCAAAATTTTTCACTAGTATTTCTATGTTGTAAGAAATACGTATATATAAATATATATATTTCTTAGTATAAAAATTTGAATGGATGTGAACCGTTCATTTCTTCATTTCTTATTATGATGGTAATGCTGTTGAAATGAGCAATTTCATGTCGCCACGTCATCAGCACCTCACAAATTCTAAGCTTCATTTTCGCATCGAGTCGTCCAATTATAACTATTTATTTCTCAATCAAGCAATCCTAGAGCTTACTGTGTGGCGCTTTCAAAAATATAGCTTCATTCGTTTCATTATACACTAGGTTGTCGCTGAAGTTGGTAAGACTTCATTGATTCGTAAAAGCTATAGACGTTTGGAGGATTGCCAGTGGCTTAATGATGAAGTTATTAATTCATACTTGCAGGTATACTAAATTAATATATTTTAATATAAATGCAGTTTATAGTTCTTCAAGCGTTTTAATGTTGTAATGTTATTTGAACTGTTTACATATATGTGTACATTGTAAAACCTCTTCAGTCAGACACCTCATATCATTACTGCAATTGAAATTTAGTGAAACTGAAGTTCGATCCATGTTGCTAGATAATGCTACTTGCAGAGTAGGAGTAAGTCGTTTTCAAAGCCTTCAATTTAACTGTCCAGAAGATTCTACTGCTTATACAGTAGAATTTTATTTTTATATTTTCTGATTATATATATTCTTTGATATTTGCCAAAATAATTTATACTACAATCTCCAGAGAGTTCAAAACCTTAGTATACAATTTTTTGAGGTTGAAATGAGGACTTGTATGAGCTTGGTATACAGATGGTACACCGGTGTACTGCCAATACCTTTATTTATTGCATTGTTTTTTAGATACTGGCTCAAAGAGACAAGGAAGCGTGCGAAAAAGATTCAACTAGAAAACCTTCGCATTTTTTCAACTCGTTTTTTCTTTCAATGCTATGCCAAAATGGATACAATTACGGGGGCGTACGAAGATGGTAAGTAACAATTAGACCAATCAGAGCACTGGATTTACTTCAACCTTCGTAAAATTGTTTGTCATTGGCCGAATATTGGTGAGATATCGCTTCTTTCCCAAATGCTTGATTCTTGTAAAATAACGAAAATATTATGGCAACTGAACTTAAATATCGACCAATCATTGCTTGCGATTCGCTCCAATTTTTCAATTTTTTGTCATTGATTGAGCTCTGAGAAATTATTGCCTATAGCGTAAATTCTTGAACCATATGAAATATAATAAAAATAATATATGGAATACATTGAATTCCAACCAATCAGAGCTCTTAATGCTCTCATTTTTTAATTGCTTTCGATCGTTGGGGGCTTCAGAAGTATCGCTTCTATTCAAATGCTTCGACCTAGTGAAACAAAGAGAATGTTAGGATGGTATAATTTGAAATCTAACCAATAAGAACTCTGAATTTGCTCCAAATTTATTATTTTTAGTAATATCAATTGATGTATATATATATATATATATATTACAACAACTATTACTTTCCAGTATACATGTTAAATATACAGTTTGCCTTATACAGTACATATGTCAATACATTCTGATACAGTGAAACCTCTTCACTCAGATGCTTTGTATCTCCAGACACCTTAATAGGCTGGACAGCTGACAAGATGGCCATTTTTCTTTTAAACTATTTTGTCCTTTGCATGCACCTCCTTAAGTTGAATATTTGAGTACTTGAGGATAAAGTGTCCGACTTGTGAGGTTTCACTGTAATTAGTTTGTTAGAGAATGATAGCATTATTGAGCAACATGTGTAGCATCTTCCTCGC
This sequence comes from Vaucheria bursata, assembly GCA_032358265.1. Taxonomy (NCBI): domain Eukaryota; class Xanthophyceae; order Vaucheriales; family Vaucheriaceae; genus Vaucheria; species Vaucheria bursata. The sequence goes on along the minus strand of JAULBW010036802.1, from coordinate 13,690 downwards.
TGCACTGCTGTCGTTTGTGTTGCAATGACCAGTGCCCTTGCTATGTAGCATCAATTATTGCTTTAAGCTTCTTCCGTTTTAACATTTAAAATAGAGCTGTTTCATGCAAGCACGTTACTTTTTCTATCGATTTTAACCGATCTTAACCACTTATTTTTCTTTCCTTCTATAACTTATATACTGTTCAAATAAAGGAAATTTGAGCCGCCACGTCACCAGCACCCCGTAAACTGTTGCTTTGCTTTTCCAACAATTTTAATAATTTATCTTCTTAATTTTAAATAAGAGTCGATTTTTATTATATTTTTTATTTTTTTCTGAGTTAATTACAGGTATTTTTCTGTTTGTTCAGGACAAGGAAGGCTAAAGTCGATATATTTTTGCTTGATAAGGTATTTATTCCTGCTAATGTCGGAAATTTACATTGGGCTTTGGTGGTAATATTTATTCAAGAACGTAGGATTCAGTACTATGACAGGTGAAAAATTTACTTTTCATCTTTAACAATATGCGAATGTTTGCTTATCTTCAGGCATTAAATTTTTATGTACGCATTAAAACCCATTTTTTTCTATATTGCATTTTTTTTATAAAGTTTCTCATAAACTTTTTATGAATATCTTGAAAAATGAAAAAAATACAAGTTTTTTATTTTAACTTTAACAGTCCTATTTTTAAACTCTTTCATATTTTTTCGTAATTTTCTTACATTTTTTCAGTTTTCAAATTATTTTCTTCTTATTTTGTTTTTCTTTGGTTTGATCTGATAGTATGGGAGGCTTAGGTACGACATTTCTAAAAAACGTACGAAAATGGCTCGCCGACGAACACATGGACAAAAAGGGTGTAGCTTTGGAAAATGACAGTTGGGAATTAGTATCTACTGTCGTTGAAGATACACCTCAACAGCAAAATGGGTGGGATTGTGGCATTTTTTGTATTATGTTTGCCGACTTCATCTGCGATGATTTGACGTTAAAGTTTGAGCAAAAAGATATGCGAACTTTTCGGAAAAGAGTGGCGCTTCAGCTACTCCAACATGGTAACACATGAAAGGTTTTTTATGCCTTTTCGGTGTATTATAGTTCTGAGTATTCACGGTATATACAAAAAATGGATATATTGAATTGTGAACTGTTTATTGAATCTCTGAGCTTTTTCATCTGTCGGAACCATTGAATTATTTTGTTAAATCTGAAAATTTGAAGATAAATTTGGCCTATTTCTCATTTATTCGTTATAAATGAAAATTTACTATATGCGAATTTGTTATATCTAAAGGTTAATGTAAAAGGCTTGCTGGAGTAAAATTTGAACTTTTCTAACACCTGAAATCGACTGAACATGATAAAATATTATATAGACCTAAAGTTTTGAATAATGGATATGGCCAAACTGCCTCCAAATCTATGTAACTCACGAGTTTCCTAAGTTGGTGCAACACTATTTTCTTCTGAATTAGCAATTTCAATTACTGTTAAATGTGTTTTTTAAGAAACAGCAGCTACCAAAGTTATGCTGATTGAGATGCAGCAAAAATTAAAGTGTAAAGTTCCTAATCAGAGTAAAGCTATCTAGCAAGTAAGAGTTCATTATCCAGGTACAGTTCATTATCCAGGTACAGTTCATGATCTGGTGCAAACAGCTAATGTCTAGTTCAAAACTTTGCATTATGCTAAATTTTTCACAGCGTCATAGAGTAACATGAACTTCATAACGCTTGAGTTTGTCCATATGTATGTTAAAAGTAGATGAACATTGAAACAGTACACTATGTTGTTTCAGTACTTCGCCGCAGAAACGGAATGTACGCATGTTATACAATACAAGTTTTATATAAGATATGCAGATTAGTCTTTAACAATTTACTGTGTCCAAGTTTATAGTCAGATTTTCATATATATCGAATTTGCCATTATATCTGAACTGTATTGCAATAAATGCAGTAGTTAACATATGCCACCAATAGCTGGCCATAGTAAGGGACAGAACTAGCCCAAACCCATTTAATAGAGAGATAGGAATTTGCATGAAAACCTGATATTTAGTCATCTTTGACATATATTGAAAGTGTCAAGATTTTATAACTACTGCATCATTTCCTGTTCAAGTTTATGATTCAAAACTTTTTTAATGTCTAATTCAAATTTATTTCTTCAGCTCTGATTCAATATTTCTGATAGTTCAAGTGTTCCTTCAAATACAACATTTTGTAACTCTTTAATGCTTCTTTCATAATCCATCTAGTGGCAAAATTCAAACTCTTGTTATGATGCACAAAAGTCAGTGAAGATTTTGTATATGTCAAAGATGTGCTTTCTTCTAAAACATATTCCAATGATAATATGCGCTTTGAATTTTGCTGCGGTTTTATAATTATATCTTTGCTTCGCTATTGAAGCACATTGATGCTTTTAGAGTGCAATATTGTATAAGAGATTTTAGACTATTACGCATTGGTTATGTACTTAGATACTTATTTTTTGCCTTTGTTTACTTTGACTTGCTTTATTTTATTATTTGCCATTAGTATCACAGCTGTGGTATTGTGGTGCCTCTTTTTTTTCCAATTTCAAAAAAAAAATTTGAACTTGGACACGTCAAGTACTCAAATATCTAACTTGCAGAGGAGTCTTACAATACATAAACAATTTGAAAGAAAAGTCTCCATCTTGTTGGTTGTTTGTCCTGCCTACCATTGTGTCCAATTATACAAAAAATATGACTAGATAGAAAAGAAATTGTTCTTTCAGCTATCCAAGGTATTAAGGTGTCTGACTTTACAACATACCTGTCAGGACTTGATTTGTTTTGCTGAGTGATTGGCTATTTGTTATATGCTTATGTACAATTCTCAAAAGGAGCTGTAGTTATTTATTGACTAAATTTGTCTTATGTTCTCTGAAGTTATATCATGTTAATGAGATTCATTCTCAACAACACATGAAATAGATATTAACATAATGTATTTGTGTGTTATTTTGTGTTCTCTTCTTTGTCTGCACTTTCTGATTCACATATGGAATATGTAAATTGATTCCTAACAGTGCCTAAGTTAGGAAGTTTTACTGCAGTGAGATATAATAATATAGAAGAAAAAGGTACTAAAGAAGTGTGACCACTTGGTCCTACTATATGCATTCATGGGTAAAATGTTACATTTAAACCTATTTTTGATTTTTGTGCTGGTCTCAGCTTAATTTGGATCTGAAGGGGTGTTGCAAGTATTCTGTACTGATGTAATGAAAAAACTTGCAGTATCGGTGTTGTTAGTTTTTCAGATTAGCTTACAAGGCTTAAGAGTACAGCAAATAAATTTTACAAACAAGCAATGCTGGTTTTTAAAACCTTGTCAGTTTGAGGCACCCTAGATGAAAATAAAAGAAGTAAAGCTGGTTTAATCTTCAACCAATTCATAATGCTTGGCTTAGAAAAGACTGACATTTTATAAGGAAAAAGAGTTTTAATAGTTTTATAAGAGATCTATATATATATTTCTGTTGCTCATTTCTCAAGAGACAAAAAGACATTGCCAAATATCATTTAAATGAGTGCAAAATAATATGTTTGCAAAGGATGCTCTCTGGTGCTAAATCTAAAACATACGCACACCGCCAATGAGTAATTCAGGTCTAAGATGTGACTTATTTTCACTTCATAACATGACTTAATGAACTGATGAAACCCTTTATATGGAACAAAAGTTCTGGGGTGACATAGAAGTACCTTGAAACATATTACATTACTATTAGAAAACACTTCAGCTTTTACATAAATATTTCAATCACAATGCCAAATAAAATTGTCATTTCATAGTATCTTGCTTCTGTCCAATTTAATATGGGCAGGTGACCTCCACTTGCACATTGGACCCTCACCCTTGCTGCTGTGAATAGATCCTTGGCACATGCAAGACTCCATTGTTATGCTATGACAAATACCTCTAGTTATTAGGAACGCAGTAGTTGAAACACAAAAAGAAACGGACAATAATTAGTATAGATATGTCGCATTCAAATATTTTGTTGATAGAAGTGAGAACATTCAAACAACGCAACAAAATATATGTAAGCTGATAAATGTATGACTCTCCTTGAACTTCTACCAAAGTGACTCTCCTCAAATCAGAATTGTACAAATCCTCTTAAATCGTATGATTACACAAATCTCTCTGAATCGTACCGCAGCTACAAGCAGAAATAGTACTTTAAGAAGTTAATTCCTAACACTAGTGCTTCTGTTAAAACTGAAACTACTCTAGATCTGTATGTTCTAGATTATAAGTTCTGTTCCATATTTTCAATGATGTTCCACAAACTAACCAATGAGAATTTGTGTTCTATTTTTATTTTATGGTATTCCACATATTAACAAATGGAAATTTGTGTTCTATTCTTACTTGATGCTTCACAAACCAGCCATTGAGAATGCATCTAGTCATTGAGTTCAAGCTAGTCATAAATAATTCTTTTGTATTTGATGTTTATACTTCCATTAATAAAAATACACAAAATTTAAGACAGATGTAACATTTCATTTTTTGTTCCTTTTTTACTATTGCTGTTAATTCATCTCCATTATTCTGCTCACTTTTGTTCTAACTTCATCGTTTTCTTTGCACGTTATAACAACTTCCTTGCATCACATCTTATATAAAAAGATGTGGCAAATCTTATATGCATTATTGTGGTCCATCTTCCAAACAATGCAAGAACAGTTAGGTGTTACGCACCATTGCTCTGCATGAACAGCCTTGATCCTGTATTCCCTGTACATAGACTCCGTCATTGCAAGATACTTGCTGTACAACTGCACTGTATGGGTTTGGAGTGTTTAGCACTTCCACTCCTTCTTTCTTTGAATGCATGTTAATTGCTTTTGTCACTCCCAGACAATGTCCCTTGCCAGACACTGAAATTTTTGTCACCCAATGCCACAATGCCACAACCAACTGTCACTCATCCTCACCACATTTAAGGATCTTGTTAAACATCTCCTTTATAACCTACTTGCACCTGTATTGCATGAAGTGCAATATAGGTGCACTTCAAATTGCACTCTTTCAGCACTGCTTTCATGATAGTGTGAACTACCCTTATATGAACCTCTATTAGATTAACTGAGCTGTACTTTCTGGTATGCAGTTCTATGAGGAGGAGCAGTAATCAGCATCCCATGACCACTGCTCATACTTGCACAAGACTCTTTGAATACGAATTTTATTCCAGTACTAGCCATTACTCAAGTGAGTATAAGTGTCCTCTCCACCATGGCCCTTGCTCATGCATGGGACCTGGTTGCACCTTCTCCAATCCATCACAATTGTATGTTTGTTTACAAGGCCAATGTCTACTGAGAATCTGAATACCCTTGGTTTACATTATTATTTCTTGTCTATACCAGATTGCAGCAGCATTGATCCATGCTAATGATGTACCCAAAGTGGTCATGATAATATCTGCCCTCAGCCTTGGCCAGCTTTTTTTCCAATGCTTGCAATGCTGCTTGCAAAATGCTGCTAACTACAGGGGACACTGTCAGCCATCCACAGAAGCTACACAACAAAGCAGCCATGAAAGTTCTCATGTCTATGATGATATGCTTTGCATCAAATTGGTATTGCAAAAAAACGAATATTTTCCATCCCCTTGTCTCTGTTTTTTTGTAGTTTGTTGAGTCAGTTTGACTAGCACCACTACCTGCTTTGCAATTTTTCTATGTTTTCCAATCAATTTATATCTAAAAGCATGGCATACTTGCAAAGTTGCTCTTGCATGTATGCACTGTGCTCAGTACCCAATGTGGGAGCTTGCATGAGGGCCAGCTATGCAAGAACCACATGGTCTATAATACTCTCCCTGGTCATACCCTGCATGTAGAAGGTAAGTTGTGAGTTATTCCAACCTTTGAAATTTTGCGGTTGGTTAGAAAATCCATAGATGCAAAGTGCACCGTACCACTAATGTTAGTCACCACATAGTAGGGACCCATTGCCATGTTGTTCTTCCCAGAGTAGTTGAGCATATGCACTAGTTTGATGAGGTCTAGGTAGACAGCTGCGGCTTCTATATTTCTCAGTTTGTTGTACATTTGCAGTGAGTGGTTGAAGATGGTTGCCACAGGTCCATGAGGATTGTGCCAGGTGACAGCACAGTAGATATGGTAAAAGAAGATCTTATCCGTTTGTAGCAGTTCTGTCTCATCTTCCAGCATATGGAGCACATACAGGTTTAATAGGTAGCAGATCTGCATGAAGTGCAGGTGATTATTTTCATGTAGACTTTCATCTCCTCTTGTGAGCAAGTATTGGCGCAGCCTGTTGGGGTTTGATTTGTATTAATGCAGGTTACAATTTGCACAACAGTGTGAGGAATTAACTCCCTTAGGGATTAATTCTATTTTTACAGCTGCGGTCAGTGTTCATTTATGACATTCCAAGCAAATTAGCTGTACAGATACAAGTAGGGTTATATATTTTGCTGTATTAATAGAATTAGCTCACTTCTATCAACACAGTTAGTGCATGATAAGTATACACATATATCTGTCACAGTTTCTTGCGCTTTGTTGTGTTTTATGTTTCTAACAAACAATTCTTGGTTAGTTACATATTACATTTTATATTTGTTAAATAGTATTACATATTGTGCAAAAGTAGTAATATTCTTACATGTAGCAATTAAATATCTTGACTCAAGTTAATGACATGATTTACTTAAGTCTTGATTTAACTTGTGCTGTTATTCTGTTTAAGTGACATGAACAATACTGTATTCCACACATTTTCTACTCTATTTCTTTTTTAATATGATTCTTATCTATTTGTATGAAATGTTATTCTTGTGTTGTCTGAATCTAGACTTAAATAAGCCAAAGTTCAATTGTCTACTTTTCCTAATGACACTTTGTGGGTTTATTTTTCTATAGACACATTTCTGGCATAGCCCTTTTGCAGCTTTATTTTCATGCATGTCTAAACAGTGGCTAACCTGCAGGCCAGCTGTACTTTTACATCTGGGCACAAGTACTTGGTACCACATGAGACTTTTCTCCTTTCTGATCTGTTGAAAAAGATTCCATTGCCTTTGTCTGGGATGGTGCATTTCATGCCCACATTGTGTACCTGTTGAGCATTGTAATATACACGTTTACCAAGAACAATTGTGAGAAAAAGTGCAACATGTACAAAGCAAAAAGTGAAATAGAAAAGAATAACAAAAAACAATAACAGGACACAAAATCAAAGGAAAATAAGAAAAAATTCATGTAAATTATTGTTATCTCTGCTACTGAATTGATGCACAATTTGAAGCAAAAATCTATGTGCAAACTTGGTTGAGTCTAACCAAGATTAACTGATATGTTACATTGTGGAAACCAATATAAACTACAAATATTAATACAAATGTGGATTTAATCAGAACATGTAAGTTTAAATTACTAGGTCTTAACAGGCATAGACAAGTATGCACAATGTATTACACTTTAATACCTGTCATGAGATGCATAATAAAAGTGAGGCAAGGGTAGCTAGATAAATTTTTACTTGTATGGAAATAATTAATTGTGGCTGAGGTGGATTGCTATCTCACAGTCACCTTTTCAGATCCAAAGGCTGGCATTGGAGGTGCAGTGGGCAAGTGGACTGTTGACAGGTGTGTGAATCACGTAGGACTTGTGCAGCAGATACCTTTCAGACACTTTTAGCAATGGATGGTGGAATGGAATGTGCTTTTGAGGGATATGTTCTGGAGGACTGCTTCTTCAGAACGGTGATGGACAGACTTGCAAATTGTTAGGAATCACTAAATTAGAGACTATGTGTGTAGTCAGTAGTAAGGAAAACAAGAAATCCAAAGAAACACATACAATCAATAATATATTAATTTCTATTCATGTGTTGCCAAAGTTAAATCTTGCTAACACAACACTACTTAAGAGAACACACTTATAAAAGCACACTTTAGGAGAATAAACACAAAAGACTAGTTAAATCCATAGAATCACAGTTATATAACAGATCACAGCAAAACAGATCAAATCCTGACACAAACTGCATTGGTCAATAAAGTTTCATTTCATCAAAACATGTTGTGTAGCAGAGTTTATGAAATACAAAGCACTTGGCATAAGCTGGTGGTCTAGAGACTGAAGAATGTTTAGTTCATTATCATTTGCACACTATATATAACCAGTATATTGCACTTCATGGTAATTCAGGCTCTGCCACAACTCATCAGTTCTACACATTTTTGAGGTACTAAAATGCTACTGGCATCAGACAAACTGTGTGTGACAATGCAGCAGTGCACAGATCTTGAGCAATTTACATGGTACAAGTGAAGTTTGAGATAACATGCTTTCCACTTTAAAACTAACTTTGAACCTGCTGAGTATTTTTATAGGAAATTCAAAACATATTTCACTTTCATCACATTATGTGCAGTGTGCAAATGATGTGATAGCAATACAGAGCATTGATTGAACACATAAGCAGTAGGTAACTATAGCATAATACATTCAAAAGATGCTAGAACTGGTAGAGGTGGTAAGTGTTAGAAATTAACTCCCTTAGGGCTTAATTTTATTTTTTATAGCTATAGCAAGTTTTAATTGAAGTATTTATGATGTTCCAAATAAATTGGCTGTACGGATGCCAGTAGGGTTATATATTTTGTTTCATTAACAAAGTTAGCTCACTTTTATCAACACAATTAGTACATGATAAGCATACAAATTTCTGTCAGTTTCTTGTGCTTTTTTATGTTTTATGTTTCTAACAATAAGTCATTTCACATTGTACTAAAAAGAGCTTAAAATTTCATTAAAAAATGTCAAAAAGTATCTTTAGCCAAGTTTTACAAATTATTTATTATCTTTTTATTTTTCCATTTTAATCATTTTTGAAAATTATAATTGACTGTAAATTTTTGCTAAGTTCAAATTTAGTATGCAAGGTTGATGTTTACATGGCTTTTCTTCATGTTTGGGCTCATTGAAAACTGTAAGGCTACATAAGTAAATTTTGTAATATGCCTTAAGAATAAACATGATACCTGTACTTTTACACTGCATTAGCTTCAACATAATGAAATATGCATCTGTACTTCCAATTAACATGACTAAATTCTTAACTTCAGCCATAAAGATGTAGGTACAATCCTTACAGTAAATATTTTAATGCATTTCTTTACATACATTGACATTGTTGTACACTGATCTGCTACAAACAAAATTTAAATATGATACCATGCTTATCAATACATTATACTAGCACCTCCATTTATTAAAGTTTATGCAGTGATGAAGTAACATAGAATCACTTAAAAATGTGCGAAACTTCTAATACTTTTGAAGAAAAAATTAGATTATTCTAGCTTCTATGTTGCTATAGTGGTCATGAAGGATCATTATAGTATGCTATTGCTACCTCAAGTATGTACTACTACCTACGTTATGTACAGCGCTGCTATAGCTTTGACCCCAGATGAGCATTTATACTGCTGCATGTACTATTTAATTTAATGCAATTTATAAATTACACATTTTATCTTATTTCAAGATTCCAACAAAAATATCAAAAGCTGTAATCAAAAACTATATTTTCTATAGCCTTAACTGTAACCTGATATGGTAGAGATAGAAGTAAACTGTAAAGGTAATGTTGTTATAATTTTTAGTTTAATTACTATTTCTGACTTTTTAATGCACACTTTTTTAAAAGGATATACGTTAAGAGCTAAATCTTTTACAAGTTAAAGTTTGTAACAAGTAGATACTTTTAAAATATCAAGCAGTAGTATGCGCTCACTGAATAAAAAGTTTTCAAGATGATTTTCATACATTTTTTTCCATTGATTCTTCCTTGCATATCTGTACATTTGTTTTAATTTTTTTTGCAGTTTGGAATATTCATTTGTCATCTTCTTTACTTTTGTACATGATTTCTGACAAAAAAGTTCATATGATTTGCTTTGTGCATGATGTACAAGTGTTACTGCTGTTGCAAACAAATCTATATCTACATTGATTCATTGTCAGGAACATGTTGTCGAACGGACGACTAAGAAAAGGGGTTAAACGAACAAGACAAGATTATTGCCCAAACAAGGACAAAATTCTGAGTTACCAAGATAAACTACAGCAGGAAACAAAAAGAAATCAACAGGAAACACGTATTATTATGTTGTTGTTTCCGCCACTGAAGCGGAAACAACATAATGCAAATAAACTACACAAATTAAGTCGAATTATACATGGCACCGGACTACTACTATTACTACTCTCAATGTAGTACTTATTATGAATATTACTACAAAATATACAACAATGCACTTATCCTAGTATTAGAGCATCTTGAACCATTGCTTGATTCAAACCCGTGCGACTATAACCGCTTAAGTCCTAACACTTCCTCAATGCTTCATATTTTGTATTGTATATTTTTTGTTCTTTGTTTGAGCACATGAATCTACTAGCATATGCTCATACTCATAAAAACAGGCTCTATACCTTTGTTATAGTGAGTAACTTTGGGTTGGGAAAAGTTTTTAGACTATTTGGTGATTGTGCTGGTAAGTAGCAAGTTTGACAAAAATTGTAAAATTATTTTTTGTAGACAATGTTAGAAACATGAAATACAACTAAGCACAAGAAACTGTTGCAGAAATGTGCATATTTATCATGCACTAATTGTGTTGATAGAAGTGAGCTAACTCTATCAACACAGCAAAATACTTAACCCTACTGACATCTGTGCAGTCAATTCACTTGGAACTTCATAAGTGAAAACTGACTGCAGCTATAAAAGTAGGATTAATCCCTAAGGGTGTTAATTCCTAACACAATGTTACTGATTTGAATTTAATATCAGTTTGTATTCTCTATGCTTGAATATTTTTAGGTTAATGATTTTCACCTGCTGTAAGCTGTTTTACAAATTTATAAAGTAGTTTGTCAAATATAATTAAATAAATATTTTTTCAACACTACTGTGCTGGATTTAAATGAACTTTAAAGAAAATTATTTTGTTTTCTATGGCTTAGAAAAATTTACTTTGATTTATTAGTTATAAAATGAGTTGTGCTATTACTAAAAATTGAATTTGTTCAAATTGTTTTAGTCCATAAATTGTGTTACAAGTACATTAACCAAAAAAAAGCAAGTCAAATAATAATCAGTTTATGAGTACATTTGTGGTCACAATTATGTTGCTTGAAGTAAATATACTTCACAGTAACACACAAACCATAATCCTAACCCGTCACCATAACCTATCACTACAGCCCAATATATTGAGCATTGACTTGCCTTGGAACTTCTGCAGAATTCCATAGCTTTAAAAAAAATTAACCCTTTAAGGAGTTAATTTCTAACAAATTGATATCAAGTGAGATTGTGCATATTTTGAAATAAAGAGAGCAGGCAAAACAATCAGCATTCTAGAAGTTTTCTTGCTTTGCAAGATTTTTGTTTGTTTTAAAAGAAGTACTTCAACTTAGGTAAAGAAAAACATTTAACGGTAGCATAAGTAAAAAAACAGCTAATTTGAAGCTCAATCGATACAGTAAGTTGTCTTAAAAATTGTTAGCATATAAAGACAGTGCTAGTAATTATCTTAATCAATGCCCAATATGCTTATATATTCATTTAAAGGTATACAAGATATGATTATGGTATGGATGGCAAGTACGTTAACATTATGTACTAAATAAATGGCAAGTACGTTAACATTACGTACTAAATGAATGGCTTTACAGAAATAAACATGCATACAAAATACTAAGTAGTATACACTAAATACTGTAGATAAAATTGAAAAGTAATAAAAGTGAAGCATATGATTGTATTACAAGAGACAAACAAAAAAAACAGAACGACTATTTTATTACATATATTCTTTCTAGAAAATATTTTGTAATGGAAGTAGAGTTTAAGTCAAATTCTATTGATATATTTCTCAGTAGTACTATGCAACATTTGATGTAATTGTTTGAAAAAAGGTGTAAAGAATATTTGCTAAAGTTCAACAAACTGTTAGAAATTAACTTCCTAAAGTGCTAATTCCGTTTGTAGCTGCAGTACAATTCAGGAAGATTTGTACAACTATACAATTCAAGACAATTTATATAATTCTAGATTTAAGGAGAGTCACATCAGTAGAAGTTCAAGGAGAGTCATATGTTTTGAATAATCAGCTTAAATATATTTTGTTGTTAATAGAATGTCCTCACTTCTAACAATGCAAATAATTGAACACAACTTACTTCCATCAATTCTTATCCGTTTCTTCCTGTGTCTTGACTATTGTATTCATAATATAAATGTACCACCAAAAATAAACTTTCCCGGATGATTCAAAATCAACCTGCAAGATTTCATATTATTGTACTAGTTTTTCCTTCTATATGTTGCAATCTTATTGTAAAGTAGGATAGGCTTAATTCTAGTCTTACTGAGTAATCCAATTCTTAGCCCTTTTCAAAGTGCTGGAATATTTTTTAATGGCTATACTTATGACAAATAATTTGCTAAGAATAACTGTAAGTTTTGGTGATCTTTTAAAATAACCCAATTTATGGTGAAATATATTTTTACATTTGCCACAACGCATGGACTTCAACCTGCAAGAGTAAGTTTAAAGTAAATTTTAAAGTATTTCTAGTTTAAATGTTGAAAGAAATTTTTCCAGCATCCAATGTTATTACTATGGACATGTTTCATTTAAGTATATAAATGTTTCATCTGTTTGCACCAATTGATGAAAAGAAGTTTAAAGTAGCTTCAACTTTGAATGCATATAAATTTGATTGGTAAAACTACTGAATATCAGTGTAATCTACAAATAGAAGTAAAAATGCTAGGCTAAATCTCAACTTATATTTTTTTCAGCTAGTTTTATTTGTCAGTATGCATTAAAACTTTCTGTCCATTTTTTCATTATTTCATAGAGCTAGTAAGAACCTCTTATCTTTTGTGCAAATGAGAAAAAATGTCAGAAATACTATAGATAGAAACTTAATCATAAAATCCTAATGGCTAATCTGTTAGAGTATATAGCCAAGCCACCGTATCTCTCTCTATTTACAAAATGATCTACCCCGATATTGTTCTACAAATTCTGCAACCTTTGCATTTTTCAACACTACATATGTAATTTCCTATGCCAACATTTCCATAAATATCTTTGATAGTACTGCCAGCTTACACAGTACTATCCCCATAACTAGTCATCTAGCTGTGCATGCTTGATGTTTCTAAAAATAAAACTTGCATCATGCAACTCACTCATTTTTTATTCCCTTGTATTATACTACTAGGTAGTTTTAAATATCAAACATGTTTAATAGACATCAGTTACCAAACTTTGAAAAATCTTTTATATCTCTATTGATAATTTGATAAATAGATAAAGAGTTATTGTTTGAATCAAAAAATGCTTTTCTGCACAGTAGATGAGACAATAGACAAACTTCAAGTTTTGCATATTGTATCTTCAAAATGATATTTTGTATCAATTTTCACCTACTTATGGTCATTTAGCTGTCAGCAATTTATTTTCCTAGTTACCAGCATTGTGCTTATGTCTAGTGTCACGACCAATAAATAATCAATGTATATAATCGAAGACCGGATAATACAAGGAACAAAAATATTATTAATATACTGTTATCATTGATCTTTGCCTGT